>CAUYQV010154866.1:0-71899 GCA_963574575.1 Galagoides demidoff | reverse complement strand
CCGCCTCCCAAGTAGCTGGGACCACAGGTGCCTGCCACAATGCCCGGCCATTTTTTGGTTGCAGCCATCATTGTTGTTTGGCGGGCCCAGGCTGGGGATTCAAACCTGCCACCTTAGGTGTACGTGGCTGGCGCCTTAGCCTATTGAGCCACAGGTGCCGAGCCAGAGCAGTTCTTTCTTTAATGGGCTTTTCCTCCCTTTTGTTTGCCAACAAGTTGAGTCTTCATTCCAGGGCTGGTCACGGGTGATTTGGTCCTCTGCTGTCCTCTGCAGTGTCAGTATATTTGCATTGCTTTGAGTACTGCTTGGATAACCAATATGTAAAATGTATGTCAATTAATAAATTAACAACTATAAGAATGGACTGTGGGAAATTCTATAGGATAGTAACCTGGTTTCTTCAACAAAAAAATTTGAGGAGGGAAAACAGTGATTAAAAGAGACATAAGAGGGTGGCGCCTGTGGCTCAAAGGAGTAGGGCGCTGGCCCCATATACCAGAGGTGGTGGGTTCAAACCTAGCCCCGGCCAAAAACTGCAAAAAAAAAATAGACATAAGAGACAGATAACCAATTGTAATATAAGAACTTATATGTGGTCTAATCTCAATAATCATTATAGAAAAGTGCAATTAGAACAATGCCGATACTGTATTTTCTTGTGCCCTTGACAGTGTTGTTGTCAGTACGTCAGTATGTTCTAGAGCAGTGGGTCTCAACCTTCCTAATGCTGCGGCCCTCTAATACAGTGCCTGTGGGTCGCACCCCACAGGTTGAGAACTGCTGTTCTGGAGTATCTTTTAGAGCCTTATTCTGAGATTTTACACAAACGTGTATATATATTTTTAAAAGCTAAAACATACCACTAACTTAAAAGCAAAATGATTAAGTAAATTGTAGTTACATTTTCACTCCCGGAAAATTCTGGCTCTTCCACCTCTAAACCACTAAGGATTGCAGAAGGCTTTAATTAAAATCTATCAGTTTCACGGCTAAATCACTGTAGTTTACAATTCAGGGCTGCAAATTCACCTAAGGTGTCCCCAGGGATAGAGAGAGATGCCTACTTTGCCTTCTTTCCTTTCAATCTTACAGGCATATTTTATGTTTAATGAAGCAAACTGAGGACCTTAATGTATTGCACTTGTTTCTTGTAGGGAAAAAAAATTATCTAAGCACAATTTCTTATTTATGTTCGAAATACAAGTAATATTCCCTGAAATATCTTAAAGGTTTGACAAAAATGGAGATCAGAAAGGTTTAGCACTGATTTTAAAATACGCTTCTATAAGTAATTTAAAACTAATATATTATTGCCTAATTCACAGAGCATTTTTATATTTGAATATTAGCTCTTTTAGTGTCAGCTACAGAGTGCTCTAAATGAGTTACTAGATGGCAGATGGGCTATTTGTTTGTGGTTTCTGTCCAAGGTTCTGATCACATGAAGCTTCTCAGAAATTCTGTAAGATCAATTTGAAAAGTTGAAAGCTTAACACACAAAAATTTTAATAAAACTTCTAATGTAATATCAATAAAGTTTATATTTCTCCTAAAGAAAAGTTCCATTTTTAAGAATAGAAAAATTAGCTGGGCATGGTATCTTGTGCCTGTAGTCCCAGCTAGTTGGTAGGCTAGGTCAAGAGGATCACTTGGGGAGTTTGAGGTTGTAGTGAGCTATGATGACTTCAGTGCACTCTAAGTGGGGCAACAGAGTGAGACTACAAGACTGTCTCAAAATAAAAAAAAAATAGGATAAATTTCTTTCATTTTTTTCATTTAAAATGATGCCTTTACATTATATATAGTCAGAAACATCTAAAAGGCAGCAGATCCAAATACCATTACCATAAACCCCCTATCCAAAGAATCACTGCTAACATTGTGACACATTGTCCTTTTAGTTTTTTTTCAGATTTTATATTTCCTATTTTTTTAATAGAAGCTATCCTTCTAGTAAATATGTGATTTAGTGTCTCAATTTGTCTTGCTGAACTTTTCAGTGTTTCATGTTATTCATAATTTATCATTCTTAATTTGTAATTTTTACTATTTCATTGAATCCCCTGGCTATGCCATATCTAACTTGTATTAGTGCATAATGAAGTCATAGAACACTAGTTATTTCTGACTTTTCAATGTGATAAATATATTTATCTGTAAATAATTAGAAAATCCTCATTTTATTCTGATATAGAAGAGAAGGATTAGAATTTTTAAGACTTTTGATGTATATTGCCAAATTGATTCTCAAAAGTGTTGTTCTAATTTCTCCTGTATTCAAGATTGGGTTATGATTGTGCCTTGGTTGAATATTTTGTTATTTTTTAAGATTTTTGCTAATTAATAGATTAAGAAGCAATGTTTCAAATCTTCATTTGCATTTCCTTGATTACTGCTGAAGACAGACATTTTTGAAGTGTTGATAGTCCATTTATTTGTATTTCCTCTTTAGTGAATTGTTTTTACCTAGCCTTTTTGTTATGTATTTATATAAGTTAGCTCATTAGGCATTAATATTTAGACATCTTCCAGTTTGGCTTTTTATTTTTATATCTTAACACATATAAAAATGTTTCATTTTTGTTCTATAACATTTTATTTTAATCTTTGCCTTTGTGATTTTTTTCTATCACCTTGACGTTTAGAAAGTCATCCTTCCAGCAATTTCATATCAACCTCAATTTCGTTCCTGTTTTAATAATTCATAATACAATACTGAGGCACATATTTGTAATTCTTCCTTAATCATTCATATATTCGATGTATAGGTTTTAATATATTAGAACAGCTTTATTTTACCAAAGCTTTTCTAATAGTTAGCCATCATTTATGGTTAATAATTGATTTATGTTGCTTTAAGATAGCTAATTTTATGTTTGAATATTTTTAATTTTAAAAATAAATTGAGCCCCATATGCCAGAGGTGGCAGGTTCAAACCTAGCCCCGGCCAAAAACTGCAAAAAAAAAAAAAAAAAAAAAAAACTCAATAAATAAATAAATAAATAAATAAAAATTTAAAAAAAATTAATAAATTTAAAGGGGTGGCACCTGTGGCTCAGTGAGTAGGGCGCCAGCCCATACACCACGGGTGGTGGGTTTGAACCCGGCTCTGGCCCGACTGCAACAAAAAAAATAGTGGGGTGTTATGGCGGGTGCCTGTAGTCCCAGCTACTCAGGAAGCTGAGATAGGAGAATCGCCTAAGTCCTGAAGCTAGAGGTTGCTGTGAGCTGTGACACCATGGCACTCTACCAAGGGCGACAGAGTAAGACTCTCTCTCTAAAAATAATAATAATGATAATAAATAAATTTAAAGCAACGTCTGATTATATCTTTTGTTAATCATGGAGCTCATCTTATTTGACCTATGAAATTATTTTATAAAATATGTGTCTTCTTCAAATCTATAGATATGGTCTATAGATTATCATAAGTGAGTCTCAAATAAATGTAAGATCCTTGCAGTAAGACTTCCCAAAGCCTTTAATCTGCAGAGGTACATAGGCACCATCTATTTTAACATTTTTCGTGAGAATGTTCTACAGAACATAGTCCGGGTAACACTGGTTTACATAAATGACACGAAAGTAAATAGATACTTTAAAAGTAATACATCTGTAAACTGAATAAATATGTTATATATGAATATTCTATAGATGTAGTCAGAGTCACTTGCCAAAAGCTGCTGAAACAAAGCTATGATATAGAAAGCTACTTTTGAGATGTCTTCTTTTGGAAACAACTTTGGAAAATCAACTTTGGATTTTATCTTTCTTGTAGACCATTGTATTTTAAAGAATCCAGGGATAATATCCCAAATTTCATAGCATGTCATAATATGTTTTTCTCACCAAAGTGAAATCCTTTTCTAAAACCCCAATAAATGATGATTATTCCGAATGGTCCTAAATTTCCTTTAGGAAAATTGTTTCCTTTAAAGGTAACAATTATTAATGTAGAAGAACAATCAATCTCTTAAAGGAGCTGCTTTAGTCAAGTAAGTTCATGTTATTATGTACTTATTTTTTGGTACCTGTTTTAATTTTTAAAAATATTATAAACATGTCTTTTTCCATATCATATGTAAATTATGCTTTTGTCAAGTCATAATATGTTCACAACATTTGAAACCTTTATGAAATATAAATTTCTAAAGCACTATGTATAGTTAGCACTTAATTACTGAAAGTATTCTCATGTAAAATGTCATTTTTTTGTACTTTTAAATGAATACATTGAATTTTGTGCATTCCTGATATTTGACAAATATAAAATTCATTAAAGAAATTGCATAATTATAAAAAAATAAGATCTCCTTTGTTGACTGCCTCCTCAATTTGACCTAATTTCTGGAGACTGGACATGCACCATGTATACGTATCAGTACAGTAGGCCTAGTTCCTTATGTTGATCAGTCTGGTACAGTCCCTCAAGTGGTCAGTTTACGGAAGTTCCGTGGTAGGTGTTATGGGTTTCTATTATTTTATTTAGAAAAGAAATTTAATAGCTAGACTTTGCTTCTTATTGCAACTAATTGGTTTCTTCTACATGCTGGGATTATAGCAATAAATAAGAATAAATAAGGTTCTTTCTGTAACGAAGTTTAAAATTCTCATGAGTGAGTCAGGTAACTCAATATGTAAGATAATTCCAGATAATAATTTGTAGGAAGTAAAGTGAGATGTGGACTGTCTGGAGTAGTGGTCGTGGTGACAAAATTTGGTCTTAAAGAACTAATGAGGCAATTAACATGTATCCAACTTCTAATATAAAATATTGGTTAGTAGAAATTCTAGACATTGATGGAATTTGTAACCAATATATTTTGTTTTAGATAAGCAAATCATGTTTATAGCTGTACTATATGTTTTAATGTAATATATATTTTTAACATCTTATTGTGTAATCAAATAGAATTTTATATAGTTATTCTTTGCAGATATTGTATTCTACCAAAGAATATAGAATGGCTCAAATCTTTGTAGAAATTGCAGCCCAGCTTTCCCAGTCTTAAAAAATAAGATTGGGAAAGCCAAGCTGGAAAGGTGAATTATTGAATTTACAATAGCATTTTGTTACCGCTCTGGACCAGGAACTTTTTTCTTTAAGTTATTTTTGTTTGTAAGACACACCCCTGAATGATAGAGAAACGTCTTGGCATAACTCTGCCAGAAACCCATAGGGAGCTTCTTTCCATATATTTTCATGACTTTAGTATTTCCTCCATGCAAATAAGAACTGAGTTTTTTCACAGATGTACAAATTCTTGTATCACCACCTGAGGTAGCACAGTAAATTAAATCCCTCTTCTTTCTTACCCATCATAAATCATTACTTGCCCTTGGCAAGAGAGCTAGCAACTATCTTCAACACTATTATTTATTATCACTATCATTTCAGAATGTGATTTTTGTTAATAGAATGAAAACATAGATAAAATAGTGGGCTACGTTTATCTAGGAAGAAAAATGAAGCCTTAAAAGTCCTTTTGAGCAGCAAAACTAAGAAAGAATGGAATCTGTTGTTAATATCAACCTAAAAATAATCAAAAGGGTCAGAAAGGCCTCCCATGGAAAGCACAATTCTAAAGAATGGAAGTCAGTGTTCCAAAATATAGCCGTTTGGCATTGTTTATGTACACAAGTTTAGGGAAGTTTAATACAACATTAGCATCTTTCTACGTAAGGCTTAACACATAGTTACAGCAATCTGATTTACCCAGGTGGTCTTTTTCTTTAGGGAAATGTACATTTAACATTGCTCCCTGGAAATGTAACTGTCAAGGGGTCATAAGTCCCACCTGGTGTGAGAGAGGTTCAGGAAAATAAAGGCAGTTAATCTATAGCAAAAATCAGTGATTGGAATGTCAGGGGGCAGGGGTGTCTGGTGTCTGGCCTCTCCTAGTCATTTACAGACCAAGAACAATGAGGAAAAGATTTAAGCTAAAATCTAGGAAGCAAAATTGCGAACATGTTATGTGACTCAGTTTCCAGGGCTTAACTTCCTGTTGGTGTAATGAATTTAGAGGATCCTGAAATTTTATTTTTTTGTCCATTATCATCTTGTAGTGTTAATATTTTTAATGTTTTTCATTTTTGTTTTTTTTTTAAATGATGAGCTTAAAGGTTTCTTAAGTATTCATATACACAGTTTTGGTTACTTCTCTTCAAAGATTTGGTATTACATTAAGCAAACAAGCAAATTACATTTTCACAATGTCTTTCATGAATACATCTTCTGTGGTTAATGTTGAAATTTGAGCTATTTTAATTTCAAAAATGTTTAAAGTATTAACTATCTAATGTGGAAACTACTAAATATAGATGCTAGTATTTATTTGTTTAAAGTATTTTTAAATATTTTTATGCGTAATTATTTCTCATAACACAAATAATAATAGTAATTTTATGTGATTATGTACAAGTTTTTCTAAACTCCATTTCTGTTTTTTAAACATGGACACAAATAGGGCGTTTGATAATAGAATTCAAATATTATGCTTTAAGACTTCCTGAGTATGTAAGTTGATTCTCATAATTTTTAAATAGCACTTCAGAATGGCCTTGAAATGGACCCAGTGTTATGTAATTATGTTTTGTGGGGGAAATAAATAAGAGCTTATTTAATGGAGCAATAAAAACTATATGAGCATCTCCTATATTTTAGTCTTTAGGTTACAATTTGTCTATTATTTATTAGACTTAAATGTCTCATTTGGTGCAACTTCAGTCTATTAAATAAAGAGATAATTAGCTTTTAGAAATCTGTTGTTTACCCACATGGCCAAAACGGCTCCTTTGTTTTTCATTCTGCAATTTAGAATAACTAAGCAATTAGGACTCCATTTTAGAGGAAATGCATATTACATAAATACTACTTGGGAATGTCTCTGCCAATCTCAACAGATATGCAATTAATGTTTGTACTTGCTTTCATAAAGGCTTTAACAAGTGCTCTGTCTTCAACAGATATTATAAAACGTAGACTACTTCCCTTAACTGCATATTTTAGTTTTGTGCAGTACTTTCACTTTTCTGTGTTGTTGGCAAATGATGCATAGACATAAGCCAATTGTTTTAATAATTTCTCTGTATAGAAGGGTAGATCAAATTAAACTACATTGGCTTGGATGTATTTCTCTTTTTCTTTCCCCCATCTTTTATAGAATAGTAAATATCAACAATTATAGCTACTACTACTTATTGATCACACATTATTTGCTAGGCTCTGCCTATATTTATGATTACATATAATGTTTATAAAAAACTTATGAGACTAATTTTATCCAAAAGTTTGATTTCCTTCCACATGGTCATAGATTTAGCAATCCATGAAACCAATACTCAAATCTTCCAACTACAGGTCGTATTTTTATTAATAACTATTATGTTATTATTCTGAACGTGACAATCTAACCATGGTGCAGGAAAAAGGCACCAAAATCATTATAGTAACTGTCACTCTACTGTACCTATACAGAGATTGAGAATTGCCTTGGGTGAGAGGGACTACCATCTCTCTAGTACAGTAATTTTAAGCCACATGGTCTCCTTCTTTGTGTTTGAGTTAGGGGAGGATTGCCATAATGAGAAGTGCTGTGCCACTCTGCTTCAGACTACATTTTAATTTTTCCATTTATCTGAAGATTTGTTAATCCCAATGCAAAGAGAAGGATGATAGTATCAGCAGCACTTCTCCTTGTTTAAAGGAGGGATTCTTCAATAGTCTGAATAGTTCTGGGACTGGCGGAGATGCCAGAGCTCAGGAGTTCTAAAGGGATGAAATGTCTCCAGAATTTTCAGTGTTTGACCCAGAGTAGAAGTTAAGAAAACAGAATTTGCAGCGTAGTGGGTTTTAGAAGTGGAGCAGACACCTAGTGTGTTTCCTCAAGAACATTTGCCTTGAAATACTCCTGCTCCCTCTACCACCAGCGTACCAGTAACAATGCTTTCCTTCTGATTGTATCAAGAGACTGAAATTCTATTCTATGAATAGTATCAAAGGGTATCTGGTGGGAAATTCTTCAAAGGGTCTCTCTAATAGTTAGCAGGTTTTCATGTATGTGTAAAATCATTATTTCATTATGCACTCGAGTAACACAGCTTTAATTATGAAAACTCATTCAGATTCCAAACTTTGTATGAACAAATTTGTATCTTCCTCTTGTAGCTGTACAAGGCTCACACACCATCCTCTGTCCTTTTCCACCAAGACCTAGAGAAGAGACCAGGAGAGGAGGGTCTCAGACCTCCAGCACAACTTATCTTCAAATAGGGGTTGGTTTTTCTTTTCCTTTCCCTTTTGTTTCTTTTTTCCCCTTTCTTTCTTCTTTGTTTCTGTTTTTGTTTGTTTTCCTGAGACGTCTCTGTGTTACTCTTTGTTAAACATCTTTGTAGTACATCCTCTTACTAATTACTTTATCACTCATGTAATTTTTAAAAAAACATTTCAAAAGGGTTTTTGTTGCCCATGTTATGAGTTTACAGTATCAACTAAATTCTAAGTAGAACATAGACTCTAATTTTTGCTGTTGAATTTTTTTGGAGTAGAATATTAAATTTATTGGGGCAAAATAATGTCAATATTTATGTCACAGCATGGATTACATCTAAGAATTTTATCCAAGAAATCTTCATATTAATATCACTTATTCATAACTGTTCTAATACCAAGCACAGATTCACCCTGTTCATATTCAGGGTGTTGGAAAAAATGTTGGAAAAAAATTATACCAATTATTTTAATCTTATTACAATATGGAGAATTCTATAACTTTGATAACTTCAGCTGCATTCATACTCAGTCATAGTATGGCATCTTCTTTGACACTGGTTCTCAACCTTCCTAATGCCACGACCCTTTAATACAGTTCCTCATGTTGTGGTGACCCCCAACCATAAAATTATTTTCATTGTGGTTGGGGTAACCACAACATGAGGAAGTGTATTAAAGGGTCATGGCATTAAGAAGGTTGAGAACCGCTGGTATATAACATTGAATACTCCTCAGCTCCAGTCTTTCCTAATCAGTATTTATTTATGGAGTGTCTACTTCCCAAAGCAATGGATTGTCTGGATGAGTACTTCCACATCAGACTACCATTCTTGGGTGGAATTACTATTTGTATTTGGTGGAAGTTGCATTCTTTTAAGTTTCAAAGAACAAAAATACTGTCTTATTTTCAGACTTAACCATAAATCTCTCCATCTTTTAAGGAACTTATTTATCTTATCTAAGGTATACCTCATAAACATCATGTAAGCATTCATCCTAAAGATACAGAGGCCTCCAGACACCTCCAATTGTTCTAGATCCATAGAAAGGTAAACTTTTGAACATGGATCACCTTCATAGATGTCCATCACTTTCGAAACAGAAAAAAAATATGTATGACAGTTGAAATAGAGGTGAAATCTATATCTTCGCTAAAGTTTAATACTTACTGGTACCAATAGAAAATCTGTAACAACCAACCAACCAAAGTCGTAACAAAAATAGGATATTTTTGTCCTCGGGGCAGCTAAATTCACTAATGAGGCCATAATATCTTCTGCAACTCAGAAATGCAAAGTGCTCTGAAACCAAAAGTTTTTAAGGGACTTAGGGATCCAAAGTTATGTGATGTGAAACCTGACCTGAACGGATAAGAGGTTCTACCAAGGTGAATATTCATACCGCAGAAATAATTACAAATTTAATTAGAGGATGCTGCCCTGGGTTGCACTAGGTATGGTATGATTTTACATGATAGGAACTTTTTTCTTTCTTACTATCTGAAAAATTATAAATTATGAAATAACTGGCCACAGATACTGCAGATAAGAGGCTATAAATTTGTGCTTCTCAGAGATGCTTCTTTGTTTCTGCTGATCTGGTTGTACTCTCCACTCTGCCTAAAGAGAAAAAGAAGAACTCAGTGATATTTGCCTTTGTTGATGAATAAATGCACTCTACTTCTCTGGATTTATTTCTGGTGTTCTCTTTGCCATAAATACCCTTCCCTTATAGGATTCCTGGCTGAATCCTATAAAATATGATTTAGTTCAATTCTTGCATTCTATAAAATATCTTCTCTGAATATTTGTATTTAACATTAATTCATTTCTTGGACAGTATTAAACGTCTTGCCCCATAACTTACATGTGGAATATTTGCTTATACTCATTTCATTGGTTTTAGTCTTATGCTTTTAATAGAATTGCCTATTTCCAAACATGACCTTACACATTCTTTATCTCATAGGCCCTAGCACAGTATGTGCACATAGGAGATACCACAAAAGATAAGCAATAAGATTTGTCGAATAATTGACACATAAAAATGGTCAGAAGATTTTGACTTTTCCACTTTGTGGTCATTTTAGCAGATTGTTACTTATGTGAATAGTAAAAATGTAGCTCAAACTTTGGTGCTAGACCCAAGAGCCTGTACCTTTTTTTGTAAACAAAGTTTTATTGGAAAATAGCCACATTCATTATTCCATTTACATATTGTCTATGACAACCTTCATGTTACAAGTGCATGACTCACAAAGCCTGAAATATGTACTATCTGGGCCATTACAGGGTAGGTTTGCTTACTTCTAATAAAGAGCAATATCACTATTATTATTATTAGATAAAATATTAGATATTCTTTGATTTTTTAAAAACTATTTTTTTCTTGTCTTCTTGTAGCTAAAAGCATGCATTTGCAGAACAGCTAGTCAGTGTTGAAAATAAGGATCTAGGAGTTAAGAATATTGATAAAAATTAATGATAATTTTCAGGGAAATGTAATCTTTTAGCATATTTCTGACTATGGAGAATGATCAGATTTTTAGATTCTGTTAGTTTGAAATGGACAGTTGTGCTGTTGAATTTTCAGTGCTCGCCAGCATCCGGGCTGCTGATTGCTTCAGTAAGCAAATCTAGCACAGCCATTGTGCTTCTATCCTTTCATCCTAGCTTACAGCCTCCAGTATTTCTGTACCATTGTTTGTATATCTTTTGAGATGAAAATACCAATGTGTCAAAAGGTCATAGGTGGGGCCAGGTTTTTATTTCTTTATTAATAGGCTCTCTCTGTTCTTTCTCTATTTTTGGTCATTCTGACATTAAATTCTTCAAGTTGAAGGGAATCCATTCACTGGTGCTGAACTTGGTCATGAAGGTTGCTCAAAGTCTAAAGTGATTATCTCAGACAGGAAAAAAAGAACTCAATAGTATCTGGCTTTTGATGGTGAATAAATATACTCTAGGGCAGACTGGGAAAATTAAGCAGAGAAATTGAATATTTATATGTTACTTGTAAATGGAATAAATAGGCATTAGTGTTTAGATGATATTAGACATTATTTTGTAATAGGATTTTAAAATATTGTTTCCTGGATAGCTTCCTTTTCTCAGCTATCCAATATTATTCGAGGAAATTATAAGCAACATAGTATTAACAGAGTTAACATTGAGGGCAGCCTTAACACAGGCTAGCATGCCCCAAGGCAGGAAGAATATGACAGACTAGTGTATTAAGAGAAAATAGATGACTGACTGTTTTTGGAACAAGCAATTCTTAGGAGACTATTGCCTGCCTAAAGTGATTGTCACCATAGAATTTCCAATAATAATTATCATTAATGGGTAGAAGTGACAGTAATTTCAGTTCAATGTAATCCTTTGAATGTTTATTTTTAAACTATTAGTGCTATTCAAGCAGGAACTCTTATAAAATGGAAACATTTCATCAAATTAGTGCTGAATCCAAGGTTCCATCATTAGCTTTCTAGAGTATTGTGTAAGAGATCACTACTGTAGGAAGCTGGATGGAGCTCCTCCTAACTCACTCCTCCTCCGATTCTCTGATTGGCAATTAGTTCAGGGATTCTAAATGACAGTCGCCCTTCTTAACAACTGCAAAGTAGCCTTCAAGTGTTAGAAAGTCCAGACGATTGTTTGCTTGGGGAGCAAAAGGGATTATTTTAATTCAAAGGCCAAGAACTAAGGAAAAGGCATTCTTTATGTTGTGTTTCAGATGTATTTTAGAAGTAATGACTCTTTATTGCTAAATTGCAATTATGATCTCTGATTTTCAGTGGATATTCTCAATGCTAATTAGTTTGTACCTTCTGCTGGATCTACATGTGAATAAAAATACTTTTCAATAACTTATCTATTATTTATTTTAATATTTGTTATGGAAATATGACACTCTTCTATCAAATGCACAGTGCCTTTGGATAGTAGTCACTCATTATTTCTTGAATGCATGGAATAAATATTAAATCTATTAAATATTTTAACAGTTTACCCCATCATTTTGCTGTGACTGTGTTAATTATATTCTGATTTTGCTTTTGGTAGATGGCAATATCATTTATGATAAATGGAAACACCTTTCATTCTTGGGCAAAGACCCTAATTCTGTTCCCTCTTCCCCTAGACTAAAACCTTCAAAGACCTTTTCTGTGGGGTGATGAAAGAACTTGGTCCAAGGAAACACAGGGTTTGGATGGATTAGACTGTGTTCTTGTTTTTTTTTGTTTGTTTGTTTATTTGTTTGTTTGCTTGTTTTTTTATCTTTGAGATAGGGTCTCACTCTGTTGCCCCACCTAGAATGCAGTGACATCATCATGGCTCACTGCACTCACTGCTGGGCTCAAGCAACCCTTTTGCCTCAGCCTCCTGATAGCTGGGACTATAGACATGTGCCACCACACCAAGCTAATTTTTATAACTTATCTTTTGTAGAGATGGGGCTCTTACTCTTTCACAGACTGGTCTAGGTAGAACTCCTGAGCTCAAGCCATTCTCCTGCTTCTGCCTCCTAGCATGTTAGGATTGCAGGCACGAGCCACCATGTGTGCACAGCTTATACTGTGCTCTAATTAATTCCATTATTAAGATAGTAGCCCTGCAGTCTGAGGAAATGTTGTTCCTCAAGTCATGGTGTCTGCTGAGTTGAACATGAAATGTCTTCATGTTATTATATTTATTTGGCAGAGAGTTAAAGAACTCTTCTTCTCTTCCTAGAAAACACTAGAAAAGCCCAAATGTTAATCAATCGTTGTTCAGAACTCTGACATTTGTGAGGTGGACAAAGCTTGGGAAGGATTGTTTTTCAAATCTTTCCTCTCCCATATGAGAAAACTCCCATTTTATGTTTGATGTCCTATTCCTAAAACGTTGCACTTTGAACTAATAGAAATAGAATACTAACTCAGTCATTATCAACCAGCTCTAAAAAGGAAACAGTAAGAAGTGAAGGAGGAAATAGATCTAACAGTGTATTTACCTTTATTAGAATCAGAGAAGTTCTTAAAGATAAAATTTCCTATCTGAATATTACAGCTTAGTTGATGAAAATCTGTGTAGAGGGTAGGGTTCTGTTCATGTATGTACACACACTTCACATTCATACTTTTGTTTTATTTTTAATTTTTTTAGGGAAAGGGTTTAACTCTGTAGCCCAGACTGGAGATCAATGATACAATCATAGTTCACTGCAGCCTCAGCCACCTCAGTAGCTAGGACGACAGGTGGCACTATTTTAATGGGTTTTTTGTAGAGGTAGACTCACTATATTGCCCATGTTGGTCTTAAAACCCTGGCCTTAAGCAATCCTCCCACCTTGCATTGCCAAAGTGCTGGTATCACAGGTATGAACTGCCATGCCTGGCTAACAAGGATGCTTTTAGACTGCTCTGATTTGAGATCAGCTGATTCTGAAACCAAAATGAGAAGGTTTGACGATTTGATGTATTCTTCCTAGAAATGTATCCGAAGTCTTACAAAGTAAAGGTTACCTCATTTCATTAGTGAGAGACTCAATATTAACCCTTTATAAAGTGCAGGAAAAGAGGAAAATGATATGAAACATTTACTCTGGTTCAGTTATTTTAAATGATACTTTAATTAATGTTTTGACTTGGCTATGAAAAGGTTGCTTCTTTATACAGAAAGATCAAGCATACCATTATTTCACAAACAATCTTACAATTAATAGGCAAAGTTAGCCATGTTTTTAAAAATAAGCTTTTTGCAGTGAGCTGTTGTTTCTAATAGAGTGTCTTCCCATAGCAGGTGTTCAATAAGCACTGGAAAATATTTATGGAATTCACGTGTGTGAAACAAAAATTTCTCAACACGTGTTCTATTTATGCAGACCCACTTAAAGTAAATTGGCCCAACCCTAGGACAAGATATGACATATGTCAAGTTTGTTTTATGTGTTCATGTATTTGGTAACAAATAAGAATTTCATAGTCATGACAGCAAATCAGGTGTGCAAAGATATTACTATTTCTATCAATGCAGTTTAATTTCTCCCTGAGCCACCAGCCTGCCTGATGGTAAGGAACTAAGTCACCCCTCTGTCTTCTCTCTGTCTTGCACGCATGCGTGTGCATGTGTATTTAGGCTCAGTAATTTCAGCATAGAGTTGTTAGGCATGTTTGAAATTCTCTTCCCTGCTCTACTCTTATCTTTCGTCTCCTCTCACTGGGTCTTAAGCTTGAAAGCCGGCATGAGGCACCTTGCTAAGTGTGTTCACTCTTCTTGGTTCAGTTCTGCCTAAATCCGAAACAGCCATCCTGCATAATTCTTCCAGCCTGCTTTTGGCAAAGGTGATGACAGGTTTGTCCTTGAATGGTAACCTGGTGGATCTATTGGTCCTTCCTCGGCTCCTTGATGTTAGTGATTCTTGTAAACATGTCTCACTTCAGCTTGCATTCTTTCTCCGTGAACTTTCTTTCCCCCCGATTCAGGGCCCATAGGAAGTCAATGTGCCTCAGCTACAGTACTCAGCAGCTCATGGGGCCTTCTGTAGCCTTCTTGGGCCTTGCCTTAACCCCTGGACACCTTGCCAGGAGTGCAGAACTCACCTACATGATGCATCAGTGAATCTGTCATGCTGGACACGAGAGGCTCCACTCTTGGATTCCACTCCCTGTGTCTTCATAGGACATTCTCCTTCTGTGTCCTGTTTCCTCCCAAAATGAGTATGCAGTTGCTCCTATGCCACATGTAATCTCACTTCCAGTCTCTTCCATCAGGTGAGGGGGCATCTTTTCCATTTATAACCTAAGAAAGTAGTGTGCATTTTCTGCTGTGTGGATGGTTCCTGTACTAAGCACAGTCCTCTTAGAGTGGGAAAGGGGAGGGCGGGTCCACATCTGAGCAGTAGTGCAGAGAGGACTACCTTTGTGGGTCTTGTGAAATGTGGAATCTTGAATCAGGTAGATACCAAATAGTGAAATGAAGGGCCAGCTTTTCCAGATGGTAGTCTAATGGGCTAAGTAAATTAAGACATGGAAGCATGAAATTTATATTTCATCAAAACAAGTAATGCAACAGGGGTAGTGCTGTGGGAAGGGAAGGAGCTAAATTGGAAGTCAGGAGAGCATAGCATAATTTGGATTTTTGCTTCGTCCTGGAGCACTCACACTCCAAGGTCATTAAGCAGCGCAGCGATGTGATTTGCTTTTAGAGATAACCCTGGCAGGACAGCACCCAAAGCTCAGTGAGTAGGGCCCAGCCACATACACTGAGGTTCACAGGTTCAAGCCCAACCCCAGCCAGGCCAGCTAAAACAACAATGACAAAGGCAACAAAAATTTAGTCAGACGTTGTGGCAGGCGCCTGTAGTCCCAGCTACTTGCGAGGCTGAGGCAAGAGAATCACTTGAGCCTAAGAGTTTGAGGTTTTTATGAGCTGTGATGCACGGCACTTTACCGAGGGCAACAACTTGAGGCTCTGTCTCAAAAAAAAAAGAGAAAGAACTCCAGTGGAAATGCTGACGAATTTGAGGGTGTGAGGAGACTAGAAAGAGTGAGACTAATTAGAAGACTGTGGCAAGCTTGTAGCAGGTGAATGTAGAAGGCCTTAGCTAGGATGTAGACAGGACAGGCTGGATTTGAAAAGTGTATTAGAGGTAGAATCAGTAGGGTTTTTTCGTAAATCTCAGGTCAGGAGACAGGGAGAACACTTCCATGACTGGGTAGATGATGCCTGTACTAGTTTTAGGACATTGATTTTGCATCTCCAGTTTAAAGCCATTTTAACCTGGGGAGTGAGTTTACCTGAATGGTCCTGGCAGAGTATGAAGCAAAACTTGTGCACGATGACTGTTAGATGCTTTCATAAAGGAAAATGAAAATAGGCTTTTGTTAACAGAGATAGCATTGGCATTTCTTTGTGACTAGACTAACCACGAACCTCTGAAAACAAATCATCCACTTGGCCCATTCCTGGAGAATCTAACTGAGACTTGGGATAAGGTATGAGAGAGAATGTGTTTCAGTCGCCTTCGAAGGAAAGTAGGTCAATCCTCTTTCCTCCTCGTCATCTAAAACCAGGCCAGATTCTCAGTTTAAAGGCTTTGGGATTTCCATTGAAATTTTAATTTATGTTGATTTTCCTGGCATATGTAATGTTGCTGTAGTCAGTCCTTAGTGATTGTGTTTTTTCTTTAAGCGTTAATCATGTCTTAAAGACATTCCTGAGACTTCTGTGTGATTTGCTCTTGTGGTTATTAACCTCCTGACCAAAAAAAAAAAAAAAAAGGTAAAAATGGGCATCAGAATACTTTCTTCATTAATAGAGTTATTACTGTAATGGTGAATAAATTCTTTACTATGAAAACTTTCCTTTATCCATCCAATATTTATTGAGCATATATTATGTCATGGTACTATCAGCAGCACTGAGGATACAACAAGAAACAAAACAAATGGACATCTCTACCTTCATGGGTTTATATTCTGGCAAGAGAGTAACAACATTTAAGATACTGTGTAGCCTTAGAAGTCACCGTTTCTAAGAAGAACCAAATGAAGCAGGGATAGGGGTTAGGAAGTATGGGGAGGAGTGACATTTTAGATAAGGTAGTTTGTTTTCTCATTTAGCAAAATTTTCAAAGTGTAGACAATGTTGCTCTTCTCTCTGAAGATAAGCAGTGTTGTGAAATGTTGATTGCTTCAGCTTAGGGGTTGGGTGGCCATGGTTCCATTCCCTGCTCTGCCAGTAGCTACATGATGGCAGGCCAGTTAGCCTCTTATACCATACTTCTTCTTGTCTATAAGATAAAATAAGATCCCTTCTAACTCAGAAAATTCCATCTGTATTCTATAAATAAATTTTTAAGTGAAAAATAAACTTTATTAGAGCCCAAGCAGTCAAATTTTGCTTAGTCTTCGACTCACTTGTGCTATGACATTGGCTTCTACTGCAATTACGGTATCTAGTATGAAGCACTTTTCATTAAACAGCAAATATGAGTCTCTCTTCCTGTACAGCATGTCTTTTGCATTCCATTTGATGATAGGACAAATTTATTTTAAAGTTACCTGTTGGAAGTATTTGTCCACAATTTAGAGGAATAAAAGTCGGACATGTTTTTAAAATGTTACTAATATGGGGAACTTAGGGAAATATATTTATATGCAGGTTTGTATGTACGTGTATGGACCTTTTTATTAATGAATCATCTCTAATGTTGATTACTAATTTATTATCTATGCTCTTAATTTTCTGAATGGAAGGTGCTTAGTATGTATGTAGAACAGAAATGAAAATGTCATATAATTACAGAGTTGGTTGACCTTTCCACAGATAGACAACTTCTCATTTTCCCTGACAAATACTCAATCTGTACTTCAGTCTATTAAGAACAGAGCTCATTAACATGCATAAACTAGCACTTTAATCTAGTTATGATGCATCTTTAATGTGCGACATGCTCAGCATAGCGTAACTCCTTAGTCTTGTCATCAAAGGTAGAGTGGCCTCCAGTGATCAACAAGGTTCTGAGATCAATTTAACCTGGATAAAATCTTTATCCATAACAACTGTCATTAGAAATTACTAGCATTTCGCTAATTAGCTCACCATTTACACCCCATAAGCTTCTCACAGATGGTAAATGTTTATAAACACCCACAGATGTGTGCACAGCTGACTCTCAGTTATCCGCAGGAATGGGACATAGATAATTTAGATTCAGTTATAATACAACCCTCTCATTTTAGCTAGTTGCGGTCTCTTTCTCTTTGGACTTTTTACCACAGCTGTTAATAAAGTAGCAAATTAACTAATCTAATTTCAGCTTTTCCTCTTATTGATGCACAAACCCCCTGATAAAAGCACTAATATATACAAGTGTGGTAACAAGATGGCTGGCAAGAGGGTGAAAATGGTAAGCACGAGCTTAGATAACTACACTGAATAGTGGAAAATGGTTCATGTGTTTGTGACTATGTGTGAAGCCACAGTAAGCCACCCACTTTAAGAATGTTATATCTAAATTCCCTGGACAAGATAAAACATCTCCTAAAATTCAAGAGAAAGGAAAAGACTCCATTTTTCTTGGTAATCTGCTCCTGTGTTAATAATAATTTCAGATGATTTTTTCTGAAACTTAGACTTAATATTTCATTGCATGTTAGCCTATATGCAACTTCCATGCTGATTGAAAATGGAGAAATGTAAATATGGTAACCTGAAACACCATGAAGTTACTATTTTGTCTTATGTTCTTTGGTCTAAACTAAAGAGTCTTGGCTCTTGCTCTTTTCTCATAGGTTGTTAATCTAAAATCTTCATTTATTCTTCCTTGTGCACCTAATCCAGACAAATTTAAAGGCAATATATGATAAAGTACTCATGAGCCAGCAGCTGTGTGGTGGTAACGGGTCATTCACAGAATGAACTGTGAAGGGCAGCCACCTTGCTTCCTGGTTTCTACGAAGTGTGTGTTATGTCTTTAACCATTCCTGAACAGTATGTTAAAAATATTCCAAAATGTTTGAAGAAGATATATAGCTGATTAGGTGAGGATCAAAATTAGTGCCAAGAAATTGAATAGTAGATTATGCCACTGAATAATCTACTGAATCTGGCCAGTAGATCTGTAACTTTTCAGATAAATAAGGGTTTTTTGTTTTGTTTTGATTTGTTCTTCAAGACAGAATCTCACTTCTTCATTCTCAGTAGAATGCCCTGGCATTATAGCACATAGCAACCTCAAACTACTGGGCTCAAGTGATCCTCTTGCCTCAGGTTTTCATTTTTAGTAGAGACAGGGTTTCATTCTTGCTTAGGCTGGTCTCGAACTCCTGAGCTCAAGCCATATGCCTGCCTCAGCCTCCCAGAGTGCTAGGATCACAGCGGTGAGCCACCATGCCTGGCTCCCAATGATAAGATTTTTTTATTGTTATTTTTCAGTGAGCAGGATTTGAAATTGCTAACAGGCTATATAAGAATCCTGTTGGCTATTACCCTAATAAAAAAAGTGACTGGGAACTCAATGCCTAGAGATACAGAGATGTTTCTAGATAGATCCACCTTCAACAGTTGTTAAAAGTCATTCATAGGTGTCTAGCTTGAACAGGTGGGGCCATTTACTATGATAATGGACACAAGAAGAGGTAGAAGTTTGGGGGAAGGGTGATGAGATTATGTTTGTATATACAAACATGCCTCACATTGTGGGATTTTGTCCTTGTAATCCTGTAAGTGGAGAGTATCATTAAGGCAAAAGTACATTGACTACATCTAACCTACCAAGCATCATAATTTGGCCTAACCTACTTTAAATGTATTCATTCACAACACTTACATTAGCCTACAGTAGGGCAAAATAATATAACAAAAAGCCTATTTTGTAATAAAATGTTGAATATCTCACACAATTTATTGAAAACTAAAAGTGAAAAATAAAATAGTTGTATAAGTACTCAAAGTACAGTTTCTACTGACTTCATTGCTTGCACACCACTGTAAAGTCAAAAACTTGTAATTTAGGGACTTGTCTGTATTATGTTTGACGTATCTGTAGGACATTGCATTGCCATGTCTAATGAGTGATTGGGTAGTTGTAAGGAAGTGTGGCAACATCAAAACAGCCCCTATCAGGAGAGCCTCCTGGTGAAACAAGTTTTGAATAACAGTTAAGAATCAATCCAGTTGAGGTAGCAGTTATAGGAGTGCACTAACCCTGAACCTGCAGTGTTATTTCACCATGATTACTCAACATCTAGGGGATAGTGCTAAGAATATCCAGTGTCACGAAGCCCAGGAACAGGACGTTTCAAAGAGGGAAAGTTGTTCAACATTCTCAAAGGCTGTAAAGAAATCATGTAATGGAACTTGGGGTTTTTTATGTTTTACTTGGAGTCTGGAAGAGGATAATAGTGGAGGTAAATAAGATACTGGCCAGTGAACTGTGGTCAAAGTGATGAACTATGGAGTCTAAGCTAAATACGGGGTATCCTTACAGTTACCATGCATAGAGGAAAATGCACCTTTATTTACAAAATAGTCTATATGTGTTGGCTGCCTCTGTGTAAAATTTTGTAGTGAATATTTTATAAACAAAGGTACATGTAGCTATAGTTTCTCATTTTCCTCTATGTATGGTGATTTTAGGGGCGACTTTTGGGACACTGTAGACAAGGATATAAAGAGAATGGGGCCAGGGCATTGGAAATTTCCATGGATAGATGACAGGAACAGAAAAAGAGAAGAAAGAATGACGGGTCAGAATGGTTGTATGAATTTAAGGTATTAGAAGTAAGACTATTCTGGATGGTGACAAGTTCCAGATTTTGGCCATGGGAGTGGGTGGTGGAAAGCAGAGAAAAGGGATTGGTCTCTGGAGAAGAGATCATGGAACTCAGAGGATCTATTGTTGGATTAGTTGATCACATGAAAATGAATTCACACAGGATGATGGCAGAATCTGGCTTGTAGAGGAAGACTGAATGAGTTGACAAAGTCTGTTCTGAATGAAAGGGTAGGCGGGTACATGATTAGATGACACTGGCCCAGAGGGATGACAGTGGTGTAATTGAACAAACAACATGTGTCTCAAAAGAAAGAACTCTTTACATTGGGAGGGGGGAGTGATAGTCTGACGTAGCAGCTAAGAGGGAAAAAGCAGACATGCCTCTGTCCTCCACCGGCACCCTGCAGACTGTGACACCTGAGTATGAGGAGCAAGCAACATCTACCAGAACGGGGCAGTGGAGATAGCCTTCTCAGCATCTGGGTAGAGCCCACTTCCGATTAAGATACCAGGGGGACGGGGGTAGCTGAAGAAGCTGTGGTAGTAGAGAGATTGCTTATGTTAGTAATGCTGGAGAAAATAAAGATCAGGAAGGCCTTACCTCTTAGGCAGTGGAGACCAGAATGATAGTGACAGTGGTTTAGCTGGCTTCAAGGTTCTAACCCAGCTATTAGCAATCACCAGTGGGTGTGTGGTACGGCAGAGCCAGGAGGCCACTGCAGGCTGAACTGACTCTAGTATTTCAGCTATGCCAGGTCTCAGGAGAAGGGGAACATGCCTGGTCTTTGTATGTGAAGAAGGAATCATGTGTGGGGGACCTGCATCTCCTTTGTCGGGTTCTGGGGGGAGGCATGTGCCTCCCACTGAATTTGGGGAAACTAGTTTGTGCTTGCTTGCTTGAGTTTCCAGCACCAAAGATACTATCTCTTTGTGTCTTAAAGCACTTTCTAAAACACCTTTAAATACAAGTTAATAAAGCAAAGGGTCTGAATAATTCTCAATTATCAAGAACATCTCTGTATAAATAAAGTCTACAGTAGAAAGAATGAGTTTTAGAATCAAATGTTAATTCAAACCTCCCTTCTGCTACCTACCCCTTGTCGGGGCTTTGGGTACCTTACTTTACCTCCTTGAGCCCTTTTTGCACAGGAGGAGTGAGAATTATGTTAGAAAATCTAAGTAAAGTGTTCCACACGGACCCTAATACACAGGCAATCAAAGGGATAGTTCATGGTATATCTAAATTCATATTTAAATTTTTTATTTTTGTCTCATATATTCCTTATTGCCTAAATAAAATGGTTCACAAAGTTACATGATATCAAGTTTACTTGGGAGCTTCTGTATATATTTGGAGCTTTCCATAGTTCTAGGCGTGTGTGTGTTGAGGGGGAGGCTGGTTTCCTTTTTTCTTTTGAAAGCCTTTAGCACATTTTTGCCTCCAGCTTTTTCATAATTGTTAATAAGTTCATCAAAAGTTCAATTGTCTCCTTTTTTCCATTTTTCTCTTGCTTTCTCTGAACGCGTAATTTCATGTCCTTTTGCTCTTCGTTTTTTTCTCATTCAGATCTGCCTTATTCTCCTTGCTGACTTCCTTTTCTTTTTTAAAACTATGTTGCTGTTACTCTGATTAGGATTCTTTAATTTCTTTTGTTTTTAATACCAGTGGGATAATTTCTGCATCTAATTGGAGAAGGGATGGATAAGGAACTTCATATTTGGGCTGAATAAATCTGTATTTCTCCTTGAAAATGAAATAGAAAGATAATGAATACTTACAGTACTTTGAACAAAAGGTTCACAATGGTTAATGAACTAAGACATTAAATCTGGTAAAATTACTTTGGTTGGGCAATATTAGCAATAGTAAGATGAAACTTAACCAAGAACCTTTTTAATACTCAAAATGCTTATACACAAATTTTCACTGTTTACTGTAATATTTATAGAGGTGTTGCGTTCAAAAGTACAAATAAAACATATCTTCAGAAATGTAAGTGCAAATACAGGAATCAAACAATTATCCTGAAGTGGTCACTGGCACTCATTGCCATAATTCTAGCCTCGACTGCCTCTGTATTAAGAAATTTCATGGCACTCTGCTTTCTTTTTTTGTAACATTCATCATACAGATAGTCACTAATTATGTGTTACAATGGCTTGTAGACTGTAAGTCCCATTGGAACAGGGCCTGGGGCTAGTTCAGTGCCTGACACTGACTCCCTGGTGCATATTTATAGAATTGAATTAAACTGCAGGCGTTATACTGTTATATTTCCAGCTCCTTCTTGAACAAAACAGAATATTTTGCCAGTACCTCAAAATCAATTCATCTAAAACCAAACTTATCATGTTCCACATAAAACCTGATTTTCATGTCCTCCTTTTGGGTTAATGATACCACCATTTTCCCAGTCACCCAGGCTCGACACCTTCACACTGTGCCAGCTTTAATCATGGTGAAGTACAGTTTTGATTATTTCACACCTTTCAGAAACATTCTCTGGCAGTTCCTCAGCCTGGAGCCCCAGCCCCCACAGCCTGCCTTCCTGACCTTATTTTCCCTTCTTCCAGTGTGCACCATATGCTGCTGTCAGAGCCTGACTGTTGGGCCTCTCGGGCCCCATACGGTGTTCCAGGCACCACTTGCTGGCTCTTCGTGGCCTCAAATCCATTTATCTCAGCATCCCCTGAAAGAAAATTCCTATGAAATTATCAATATTATTCCTTATCTTCCTCCCCTCTTTTTTTTTAAATGATTCTTGATGTTGAATTAAGCATTTCATTATCTGAAATCTTTTCATTCTTTGTTCAAAAACTTCATGAGGAGAAAAGCCATTGAATGGTCTTTTTAAAAATCTTCACTAATATAAAAAAATACTAAAAACAAACCTAAAACATATCCTAATATATTTTCAATGGAAAGTAAGCATTTGCCAAAATTAAGCTTGTCAAGCTTATTTCTCAGAAAAATGATCTTACGGGTGACAAGTGAAACTTATACCGAGACGGGTGGTGGTGTGCCATGTCATTAACCTTTTCCTCTCTGGATGACTGTGTGATTAAAGGGTCGTGCATGTTCAGTGTGTGTGAGAGTCACATCTTGTTAAATGTCATTATCGTTTCACATCTACATATGTATTTAAATAGCTACATTATTTTTTCCCTGACATTCTGTGCTTTTGCAACTGAAGGCATCTGTTCAGCACTCTAGACCCTACATAGCATACAAGGCCAACTATGGCAACATTCTTTTTGCCAGGGAGTCAATGCTAGTTCTTACATTTTGCTTTCTTTAGTAATTGTTAGAATAGGTCATCCCTGAGCAGGGTCCTCAGAACAAGGCACTCGAATAATGTTTAAATACCACCTTTCTTCAGCACCCCATGGTAGAGTAATTGCTAAGCTGGAAGTCAGAAAACCTGCCCCTGACTTTGTAGCTAATAGCCAGGAGGGGTCACAGAAAGGGCTGTGTCCAGTGTTCTCATTAATAAAATAAGGGCTTGGCTTTTGTAATATACTATTTTTTGGAAATAGTCCATATCAATAAGTTAAATATGCTTTTTTTTATGTCTAACATATTCTAATGTAAGTAGTATGAATATCATAGTTTAGTCAATCTCTTATAGACGGGCATTTAGGTTGCTTCTAGTCTCCTATTATAACAAACAACAACTAGATGTCTTTTTACGTGTGCCTTCCCACACATGTGAAGAATATACATGGGATAATTTTCTAAGGGAAGAGTTATTTCATTATATGGGGTATACAATTTTATTTTTAATGAAAACTGTTAAATTACCTTCTAAAGAGATTGTATTAGTTTTATATTTCCACCAACAGTATGTGAAGTGACCTGTTCTCCAAGCCTATACTAATACTGATCTGTCCTAATTTTTATTTGTTGTCATGCTGATTGATGAAAATGATCCCATGTTGGTATACTTGGAATATCTTTAATTATGAATGAGGTTGAGGATTGTATCTCATGTATAAAGCCTGCTTTATTTATTTTATGGCGGTTTCATAGTTAAGGCTCCTACAAGAAAGCACCATATATTGAGTAGTTTACAAAGAACAGAAATTTATTTCTCATAGTTCTGGAGGCTGGGAAATCCAAGATTGAGACACTGGCAAATTTGGTGTCTAGTGAGTGTTACCTGGAACACAGATGGTACCCTCTCGTCATGTTCTCACATGATAGAAGGACAAAGGCAGCTGTCTGAAGTTCCTTTTCTAAGGGCTCTATCCCGTTCATGAGGACTCTGCCCTTATGACCTAATCACCTCCCTTTCTCTTGAGAGTTACAACATGTGGACTTTACAGGGACACAGATATTGAAACCATTGCAAATGGGCTGTCGGAACATAACATTTTGCTCATTTTTTAGTCTTTTTCTTACTGAGTCATAAGTATTCTTTATTTCAAAAAGATTAGTCTTAGAGAATGCCTGTGTTTCAAATAGTTTTTCCAATTTATCCTGTCACTTTTTGTGTGTGTATAGACTTTGTTCTTATTATTTCTTTTGTTTTGTAGATATTTCTATGACTTTGGGATTTGGGGGTTTTACTTAGGAAGATTTTCCCATTCTAGAACTAATGAAAATATACTTTTCCTTATCATATGCTATACTTTTATATTTTATTCTTTTAATGTAGAAATATTTGATCTACTTGGAGTTTATTTTGGTGTAAATAGCAAGTTGGGACCCAAATCGACTGTTACAACCACAATAGTTATTGAACATCTTCTTATCCCCTACTGATTTATAACATGCCTTTATCATGAATTATACATTATTGTCTAAACTTACCAGACCACAGAACCACCTCCCTTACTCCCTCCTGATCAAACAGGTACATACACATAGTTTCTCGTAGAACTACTGTTCTGTGGTGCTGTCTTAAGTATCGAAGGTTTCTTTTTGGTTTGTTTGTTTTTTACCATGGCAAATGTTCACATAAGCTATATTGGACAGAAATATATCACGTAGCCACTGCTGTCGTAGCTGCAAGGAAGCCTCAGAAAGAGCTTTTCTATACTCTGTGGGACAAAGATGTTAGGGAGTTTGTTACACTGACCAATAAGCAATGTTGCTGTATTAGTGGATAAGACCAGTAGAACAATAGATAATATTGATGGAGACGTTACTGCGTGGGAGGCACTGTTCTAACCTCTTCATACATATTACCTCGCTTAATCCTCACAATAGCCTCTTGAAGTAAATACTATTATTATTCTCATTTATTTGGAGACACAAAAAGATAAAGATGGTTTTTAAGGGGCACACAACCAGTGAGAGTAAGCCCCAAGATTCGAGCCCAAGAATTTGAGTCTTAACTTTGTTTTTAACTGCTCCACTTTAGAAAAAACAAAACAACAACCAAAAAAACTCTTCTTTGTAAAATAACCAGATTTTTCCTTCTAACTCATAGCAAGAAGTACATTTAATTCAAGTTGTGCAAATGATGAAGAATAGGGAGGAAAAAGTTGATATATTAAGCTGAGTTTTTTCTATAAAATTCCATTTCTTATAGTTGAGCCAGTCATTTAATTACAGTATAAAAGAGAACTGTTCTGATTATCATTTTATCAGTTAAATCCCAGTGAAAATTGGCTTTTCAACTCCCTTGACTCAAATAAATTTTCACTTTCACATCTGGATTAAGACAAGTTCAAAGACTTTGTTTTAAGTTATTCCTGTCTTTTTGCTGTCTGGTTTAAGTAATATTTTTAGCTTTGTTCTAGATGGTTAAAGACTGAACTAGGTTATCAAAAGAAGTCATATAATCTGTTTTCCAAAAGTCTCGGTTTTCAGAAGCATAGAGCAATAATTTGTGTAATTATCTTAAGGTACTGTCTCGTGGTTGTCATTGTAGTATTTTTGTTTGTTTTAAAGAAAGAGTCAGGTTAAACGATGAGCCTATTTTTTTTTTTTTTTTTCAGTTTTTGGCTGGGGCTGGATTTGAACCCACAGTCTCTGGCATATGGGGCCAGCACCCTACTCCTCTGAGCCACAGGCTCCACCTCCTATTTTTTTTTTTAATCAGCTATACACTTTCAATAAATCTTTGGGGAAAGGGAACTTTCCTTCCCTATTCCCACTCCAAATTCTAGGTCATAATCTTTATATCTGTCTACTGCTACTGAAAGGAGGAAATGTAAAAGCACACACAGAAATAAACACGATGGAGCATGGCACAGGGTGAGAATAATTCTTCCTTTCCTAGTTTGTCTCATGAATTACCCTCAGCACTCTTATCACTACCCACACCCTCCTGAGAGAGTTCAGGCTCTCCCATCCCATCAGTAATGCCCACAACAAAGACTAACTCTTACTCAGCTCTTCCTGTGTACCAGACATACTAGCAGTGCATCACTCACCCCCTCACCCGTCCCAATCACTCTGGGAAGCAGATGTGATTCTTCTTCCTATTTTAACATTGATATCCTATATCAAAGTTAATTTGCTCAAAGTAACCTGATTGCTAATTGAAAATTAGTTCTCAAATCTAAGTTGTTTGAATCTAAAACTTGTGTTCTCTACCGGTTCACTCTGCTTGCACTGTTTTCCCTAGTCTCCAGTTTATGCTTCTAAGTTAACTGTATTCGTGTAACAAATTTCTCTCCTGTAAATTTTAAACCTGTTTAAATGTAAATACCCTACAGACACCTGTCATCATTTTGTAGTTGGCTATCTCATGAACTCAACATACCCAAAATTGAATTCCTGTCTAGTTTTAGCCTTAAACGAAGACAGTTCCGCACTTGGCAAATCAACATACATCCAGTTGGTACAAGCTATTCACCTGAAAATCGTCCCTAACTTTATTTCTTTACAATATTCCCATGTAGATGAAGATTTCTGAGATTCTCTTCTTTCTGTTTTCCACTTACTTGGGTTCCTACAATTACATTTTACCTGGATTTTCATCATTAAACATGCTTCTCCCTATTTTCCTTGCCCTCAGACTTGTCTCCTCTCAGAGTGATCTTTCCAAAGTAGAAATTTCACTGTGTCACTTAAAATGAGTAAAGAGCTCTCTTAAAGATAAAAGCTCAACTCCCAGCTCTGTAGGATGGGGCACTCAGCCCTTGGTGAGTGGACCCCTGGCTGCCCCCTGAGCTTCACTCTCACCCCCCTGCCAGCACCCTGCGCTCTCTTTCTCCTTACGGCTGAGTTCTTTCAGATGTTTCACATTCCCCTAGAAGCCTTGTTTTGAACAGTGTTTCTGACAGCTGTATCCTGGCCTGCCTTCCTCCGGCAGCTCTGGCACTCCTGGTGACTTTTTTAAGTCTCAGGTGTTCAGGAAGCCTTCTGTGACTGCCATCCCTTTTCCCTCTTCCCTTCCTAGGTGTCCCCAAACCCTGCACCCACGTGCTTGATATCTCTTTCATAATAGTCATCACGTTGTATTGTGCCATTTGTCACTTGTCTTCCTCCCTTTCTCAGAGGTAAGCAGCTTTCGGTCAAGAATTCATCTCTTCCTTTATCTTCTTGAGTCTTTGTCTTTTCCTTTCAAGAAAATTTTTTAGTTACTTCAATGTATATCAGCACAATGTCTGCAAATTCCTAAATTAAATGTGATAGGCTAATAGCATAATAAGATATCTTCACCCTTCACTCCTCTCAACCCTCTCCTACTTCCTAGAGGGAATCACTTTTAATCCTTTTTTTTTTCTTGCATTTACCTGTTCCCCATTTCTAGGTAATATTTACAGAATGTCGACAAATATTTCACTTTAGACGTTACCCGTGTTCCTGGTAAATGGTTGTGGGTTTAGTTCCCTTGTGCCCTCCCCCCAATTGTCCACTTCTCTTAGGCCCTTCTTCCTTTGAACCTGTGGTCTTTCTTTATATCACAACTGATGATCTACAGAATAGCTAGTGCTCATAATATTGCCACTATGTTACCATTCCTTGGGTCTCCTGTTTTAGTTTGTTGCTGCTGGTGTAACCAAGATACTTTAGGCATGATAATTTATAAACAATAGGAACTAAGTTCCCACAGTTCTGTAGGCCAGGAAGTCCAAGATCAAGGCACCAGTAACTTTGGTGTCAGATGAGGGCACACCCTCCTCTCCACAGAGGTGCCTCGCTCTGTTGTTCTTACGTAGTGGAAAGGAACACCAGCTTACTCTGCCCTCCTTCATGAGGCCACTATCCCATTCCTGAGATTTCTGCCCATATGATCTAATCACCGCATAAAGGCTGACCTCTTAATATCATCGCACTGGAGATTAACATTTAGCATATTAATTTGGGGGGGGACATGATAGTAATTCTTACTGGACAACATTATTTTTATATTAATGTAAATGTGCTTTTTAAAAAATTGCTTAGTATTTGTACGTATCTCTTACTCTTATGGCCAACGCTCTCATATGTCTGTGAAATAATCAGCAATCATTTTTTTATTTCAGATTAATATGAGGGTACAAACAGGCTATAATGTTTGCATTTGTGAGGTAAAGTCCCTATTGTAATTGTGTCCTGCACCTAGGTGTACCACGTACCCTTACATTGTGCCCATCAAGTGGAAGCATGCCCATCCCCCCTCTTCCCCCAACTTGAATTGAAGTGAGTTTTCCTCTTGTGTGGGCATGCATTATCAGCAGTCATTGTTGTAAATGATCCGAGCCAGAGGATCTGCTGTTAGTTCCATAGCACTGCTCTCTTGCACAGCCCGGTTTCTTCCCATGTGGGCCATGTCATCTGGACTGGGAGCATCTGAGGATTCCTTTGGCCACTTTGCTCTTTGTCCCTTTCTCTTCTCTGGACTTCATACTTTCCTCTTTGTTACTCTTCCCTCTGTGGGTTTGCAAAAGCACGTCTTCTAACAGCTTTCTAGGAAAAAGTGTGCAGACATGTGCATGTTTGAAAAATCTCCATTTTCTATCCTCGTCTATTGCCACTGTGACCATTTCTTCACGGAAAATAATTTCTCTTCAGAATTTATTTGTGTTTTGGAATTTCTTTCCTGTCTTTTGAAATTCATTTGTTGCTATTGAGAAATCCAGTCTGACTATGGTTTCTTTTCTATGTATGCAACCTGTTTTTAACTTTCTAGAACCTTCTAAGGATCTTCTCTGTATCCTTCATTATCTGAAATTTCAGTTCTAAGGTTTGGTTGAAGAAAGTGGAATCAGGGAATGAGAGTTTCTCCCAGATCGCTGACTTATCATTTTCCTCTTGCCCTTTAAGTATTATGTGGTTTTCTTTTTTTTTTTTTTTTGAGATGGAGCCTCAAGCTATCCCCCTGGGTAAAGTGCTATGGCATCACAGCTCATAGCAACCTCCAACTCCTGGGCTCAAGCGAGTCTCCTGTCTCCGCCTCCCGAGTAGCTGGGACCACAGGCGCCTGCCACAGCGCCCGGCCATTTTTTGGTTGCAGCCATCATTGTTTGGCATGCCTGGCTGGGGATTCGAACCTGCCACCTTAGGTGTACGTGGCTGGCACCTTAGCCGATTGAGCCACAGGCACCGAGCCTATTATGTTGTTTTCAAGATGCCTCTCCTGATTCAGTCATATGCACTTCCAAACTAATGAATGAATATTTTTTGTAATATGTAAATGTCTTCCAAAATTATTATCCTTTTTTAAAATCTGAATTTGAGAAAATTCCAGCTGACTTCCAGAAGTTATCTGGAGGTTCCTGCTAGCACCTGGAACTAACGTGTCCCAAAGGACACTCACGATCATCTCTAACTTTGTCTCCCACCAAAATTAATATCTTATCGTTTTATATTTCCTCCTCTTGTAGGATAGGCCTCAGATAGTGCAGACGTGTCCTTAACAGCCTCATTCTCTTCCTGTCCCCATATTCTATTGATTCTGCTTTAGAAATTGCTCATCCTTAACTACTTTCCCCACTTCCCTGACTTAGTGAGATTTTTTTTTAAATACCATTTATAAATTAAACATGGTGATACGCTTTTCAGATATAGAACTGCTTTGACTGTTGCAGTTAGTCTATTTATTTAAGAGTTTTCACAGCAGGAGAGAGGCTATAAATATTTTGAATATAAATTGATTTGTAGTTAGAGAAATTAAATTCTGGACTACAATAAAAAATGACTAATTTTAATTTCTCTTGTTCGTATTAGAATGATGTAAGTATGAATAATTTAAACACTGTATAATACCTCATTTTTTTGTTTTTATTCATACCTTTTGCCTTTGTACCTGGTATTACTTTGGCAAAGATTGCTTCTCCCTCCCCAGTCCCTGTGCAGGTTAATTCCTACTGCTGCTCAAATCTTCATTCACTAGGAAGCCCATACATACTCCTTCTGTTGCCTCTCACACTTGTTCTGCTTTTGAGAGCAGAAAAGAGTTCTTGTTAACCTTGGTTCCCAAGTACCCTTTGTGCCTCGTAATATGCTGACACACAGTACCATGTGTGTGGCAAACGTGTCAGTTGAGTGTTCTAAGTGCAGTTTTACTATCTGGAAGAACATCTTCCTGATATGTCCCATATTCTGGTTACATTTTAAGAATCTATTTGTACCTCAAGTCAATAGTTTTCCTTAGAAATGATGTTACACATGACCAACCAGGGACATAATCAAATACACTCCAAAAGCCTTATTTAATTTGCAATGCGTCTAAAAGTGTGCTTGAAACATTTAATAATAAACGTATAGTTCACTGTAGGTTTAATTTGTGAATTTATCTTCCTACACATTTATATCACTCAGCAATTTACCAGGTGCATTCAGTTTGTATTATCTCATTTGATCCCCTCATTAACCCCGGACAGGTATGATCTCTGTTGCTTGTATCAGGACCGATTATGTAAACTGACTAGTGTCACACAGGTAGTTAGTAGAAAACTCAGACTAGAATGCAAGCTGTTTTACTCCAGTATTGTATTCCTCTCACATGCATGTGGCAAGGAGGACCAAGAAAAGCCATCAGCCCCGGGGGATACGAGCAGTGATAGAGGTTCCAGGTAGAGAGTGATGGCTGGGAGAGAGAATGCTCATGGAGAATCATGGGCAGTTGGCTTTATCTAAAGAATCAGTTGTGATGGTTAGAAGTAAGGGATGAGATTGGAAGAGAAATGGAAGAGTTAGGACTTTATATTGTGAGAGCTGAGAGAACATTGAAACTGTGACGGGGGAATTGAAGATCATAATTCTGCCATAGGACTTATTAGTAATGAATGGGAAGAATTAGGGAGAAATTTGGAAGCAACCTGACTATCTAGACTATTCAGGCAGTATCCAAGTGAAAAAAAATTAGTACCACCAACATATAGTTCCTTTTTCTCTCAAAAGGAAGTGATATTTTGTTCCTTTTTCAAACAGCTAGTTTTTTTATTTTTATTAGAGATTGTGGGGGGGAGGGGTCCAGTCTTGCTCTTGCACTGGCTGGTCTCAAACTCCTGTGCTCAGGCGATCGATCCACAGGCCTTGGCCTCCCGGAGTGGGTAGGATTACAGGCATGAGTCACCACGCCCTCCTTAACAATTAACTGTTCTGGTTCTGAACCAGGTGTACTGACTAAGAGTGTAGTGTCATCATCTCTGAACAATTTTGGTCCAGTAAGCTAGGAAAAGTATTTTTTATTTTAACCTTGAACTTAATTGATACCTGTAAATCAAACGCTACATAGTTCTTCCTTCTCCCATGTTTTCTTACCCTCAGTGAGCACCACTATTGCCAACAGAATCATGCACCCATCTGCTGAACCTTACAATACACACCTAAGAGTTTTAGAATCACAACATCAGTGCCACTACCAAAAACAAATCTACTAAGGGGAAAGTTCAGAAGTTACTTGCATTCTTTGTCCCCCGCCCCCCCTGTTTATAGTAATGCTAGCGATTATGATAACATGTTCATTTGCTTCCGTTTGATCTCAATTTTAGGATTTTGTTTTTTAATCTCATGCTTACTTGAAAAAGAGTAAAAGTTTTTTATTTCATAAATGTTTTCTTTTACTAATGAAAATATTCACTACCTTAAATATTTGGCATTACCTGCAGCTCTTTTTAGGAAAAAATAGAGTTGAGTTTGAGTGTAAATTTTCAAATAGCTAGATATTACTTATTAAACTGTCTGAAATATTTAATGTGTTTTAATTAAAATAGCCATCGAACCACTTTAGAATTAAATTTGCATGCAAATTAACAACCTCCAAGTACTCTGTTTCTCACGCACCTTTTTTGATAACACCTACAAAATTTAGAACTCTTCTAAAAATATGAAACAGAACCAGATGGAAAAGGGCCTGATACGTATTTATATTTATATATCTGTTTATAAACTGTAAGTAAGTGCGTTATTTGTATTTTACTGTATTCACTTGTCAGCTGTTCTCTATAAAGGGGTTGTGTCTCAAAAACAGGCGGAAAAAGCAGAACCTAAAAAATCTAGAGGAAAGTAGTTTTCTGTTATTTTAAATGTAACAATACACCAGCCCCACAATTTGATAGAGAATGCTTACAAATAACCTTTTCTAGAGAGGCAAAATGTCCTTAGGGTTTCTTTGCATTTGGATTAGGCCAGTAGTTCCTTTTAAGTTCTTTTTCCTGCTTCCTTTGAATAATATTTAGCACTCATAACTATAAATACCTATGAGTATTATAATGATAATCTATTATTTGTTGAGAGAATTGACTCCGTGTCCCCATCCATTGTTAATTATATGCAGAATGTCAATTTAAACTAATCACAATGGGATACAGTCTTTCAGATTTTGGGGAGCTTTTATTTTTCATTATAGAAAATAAGCTTTTCATATATTATGTAAGATTTTATAGTTGAGTGTTCTGTGTCATTTCGAGTCAAGGGACAATTATCTCCTAATATGAAAAATCAATTGTTGGGAGCATGTTCACAAAAGTTAGCATGGAAATATAATTTTGTACAATAAGTTTAGACAGCAGAATCTCAAGAACAACAAACCACTCTCACACCTGGTCGATTTTAGAATAGAGGCTGATGCCCTGAAAATAACCCATTTCTACAAGGGAAATGTGATTTATGATAACCCAAGACACAGACATGACTGGAACCACATTCCATTTAAACTTATTATGCCGTTGGACTATAAAAGCAGAGCTCTGAAGTGAATCAATGGAACTTGGTTCTCTTTAGTAGACAGTAACACGGGCTCTAATGAGACAGATTTCATTAAAAGATAGTTGATTTATGAGAGACTTAAAGTCCTATCTTATTTTGAAATAGCTGGCTTTGTCCTAGCATCTGATCTTTTTCCTCCCTACCATCGCCATCACCGTGTCTGTGTATGCTTTGACATTGCTATGGTAACCCCGAGGGCTGATGGAATTCCCTGCCTCTCTTTTCACAGAGGGTGATGAGACAGGAGTGATGGATAGTCTGCTGGAGGCCTTGCAGTCCGGGGCTGCCTTCCGCGACAGAAGAAAAAGGACACCAAAGCCGAAAGGTGAATGCTATACTTGCTTCATGTTACTTTCTAGGGAACTATTACAGAGAAGAACCCTTTTTTTTTCTAATTCTTTTAAAGTCATGTGTCAAGAATACAGTGCTATGGGCAACAACTGTTCAGAAGTTTCATAAGTTTGCTGAATCTCTTGCACAGACAAATGTCAACGCATTCCAGTTGGCCGGTGTCAGTAGCGCATTAACAAATCAATGCACTGAACCTAGAAAATCCTGATTAGTGTGACAAGTCTCATCTAAAGAACCATATGTACCTTATCCCAGTGGAGTTTACAGTGGCATAATTAAATGGGAAGTAAAAGTCATAACTTTACTGCTTCAAGTATTTCAGGGTATTGAAGCATTACTTTGCTGCCAGAAATACTTAACCTTGGGGGAAAAAAGTCTATCTAATACTGTTATACTTCTTGAGATGAACAGACCCCTATATTAAGTTTCTTTTATATATTTTTTTAACAGATGTTCGGCAGAGTCTCAGTCCAATGTCTCAGAGGCCTGTTCTGAAAGTTTGTAACCATGGTAATAAACCATATTCATAAATTGCACATTCTTTTATCTACTTTTATCCTGTTGATCTGTGATTCTAGTAGACTGCTTGAGCTTCTCAAGTTTCAATATAACTAAAAGAGTAAAACTGTATGGTGGTACATATTATGAGTTTGCGAAATTATGTTTTTTATCCTTACATTATTGCCTTGAGGTTGTGTCTTAGGTTCTTCTTTGAAGACTTGAGTGAATGTTTTTATCATCATCATCATCGTCATTATTATCTGAAATTACTGTCATGTATTTCTCCGATTAGTGTTGTCCATGGTACCCTTTCAAAAGCAGTATGTCCTCACAGTCTTATTTGAAGTAGTGGATTCACTGTACAGCTCACGTATGGAATCTGCTATCTGGTTTGCTCGACCACATTTTCCAGTACAGTTAGAAATTCTTTGATCAGCATGTGGCAAAATCATATGGGCTTCATGGGATATTGTTTTGGAAGGATGTACTGAAATCATGAATTACCATAGTCTCTGATATTTATCTAAAACTAACTCCTTTCCAAAAAACCCCTAACCAATCCTCTGTGCCCAAACGTATGGAGCCTTTCTCCTCTGTTCAGGCTGCTGTTTGTGCTGATTACGTTTTATTTCCTCAGATTCTTTGCCTTTCATGTTATATATTTGGGGTTGTGCTTACCTTCTATAGTCAAAGCACATTTATTCATTGTGAACACTATTCATTGTGAGATTGTCACCAAAGTTTCCCAACTTTGTAAATGAATAATAAAAAAAAAAATGACAGATTTCATTTAAGGGGATTTTGGGTGCTGTTAAGTTCCAGAAGTGTTAAGGTGTGGTTGAAAGAGATACCAGTACCAAATTTCTAAGGTAGCCTAAAGTAATTATGAGGTAAATAAGAAAAAGACATGGATGCAGTGATCTCTCATTAGCTGTGCAAATCCTTACTGCCCAAAGTAGTCGATATAGTAAGTCCTTAATAAATGAGAGGAAAGAGAAAGACTTGCAGCAGATTTGACTTCTTTCAATAAGTCAGAGAAGTTCATTGTAAATGATTAAGTAATTCCAAAATTTGGGTTTACAATTTACAGGCATTTTGACATACTATAAATAATGTCCAAAAGTTTAAAATTACAGCTATCCTAGACCCTCAAGGCTATTTTGTTTTGTCGATGAATAAATGGAAACCCAGAGAGGCTGGAAACTTTCCGAGAGATACAGAATTAGCTAGGGACACAACTATGACCATAATACAGTTCTAATTTTTATTGTATTTCTTTTTTAATTTCATATAGGTACTTTGGTTACTTTTTTTTTATTAATGAGATAAACAATTCATCTTCCATTGTAAGTCATTAAAACAAAGTACCACAACTAAATGCAATGATTGTGATAGGATTATAATGACACTGTATACTCATCTTATGCTTAATTAAAAATAAATATTTTGTATTTTACATAGGGGGAAATTATTTAAAATACCTTTGTGCTTGCCCATGGAGAAGCCAGTTCTGTGACTATAAAGTGTCTGGGATGTAATGGCTCAGATATAATTATAAGTAGTGATTTTCCTGTTAAATATGTAAAAGCAGATGAGCATTTTATTTCTATAAAGCTAATATGTACTGGCTTGAGATCTAAGGCTACTATGATAATTAAACTAGTAGATTATCCAGCAAGCCAGAGGAGAGTCATCACAAAGACCAAATTCTATAATATCAATGTGTAATGGATTAAAGCATTTTTAAAAATTATTTTCTATTGCTATTTCTGTTGTGGGTTCCCTTCATCTTTATAACCATGTGGAAAAAAATCCAAGTGATCAAATTTATCTTTAAGTTTTGTGTATAAAAAGATAGATTTATCAGACTAGATGTTTAAAAATACAGAATTGGTTAAGAAAAATGTCTTCATGGCAAAAAAGGCTAGAGTTATCTTCAGAGTACGATGATATTCTGGAGTTCATTTTGTAATCTTTCTAAAATTTACTTTGTTTTCATTGAAATACTAACCTACAACTGAACTGTGATTGAAATGTAACCTTAAACCCGGATTACTTTTTAATGTGCTTCCATGCCCTTAACACTAGTGTCTGATATTTATATGTTCTACAAGTTTATATCTTTTGATATTGATATAGCAACTTATTTTAATGATTTACAAGATTTTTCTACAATTATTTGAAATTCATTTATGTCTAAGTAAAATAATAACAATATTAATAAGCTCTTTAGTGAGTTATTTGCCTTAGTAAATGCCAAGAAGTACGCTGAATGTTTTATGTGTACCCTCTCATTTGGTCTTCTCAGTAATCCCATTAGATAGTCAGTATTTTTATCTCCGTCTCATAGTTATTAAAATAATCAAGGATTGAACAAGTCTGTTAACTTGTTTAAGGTCAAACTTTGAAGCTGGGGTTGACTTCAGAGTCTAAATTTTTAATCCCTTTGTCATGTCATATCCGTGATACAGCTGCTAAAGTCAGTGTCTAATCCTCTTCCCATCCATGAGCTGATGAATGAGGGGCACATTTTTTTCTCTTATAACAAACATGAAGTGGAACTACTGAAACATGACCTCTCAGCGGTTCTCCAGCCTCTGGTATAACTCATCTCTTGTTCCCAGATTTAACCACTAGATAGCACTATTTTCCAAGTCTGAAGCTTAGATTATAAGGAACTGCTTCTGGAATTAATTATGACCAGTTTTTATTTATTTTAATAAACTCTGTACTAAAATATCTGTATTAATTTTAATAAACTTATGCCCTACTAGAAATACCCTAGAAGATTTATGTGAAAAAAAATGCAAACCACAAATTTAAATTCCTTAGCTGTAGTTTAATCTTTTATTATCTTTTATTTATTATATTTATTGTCTGTGCATACTTAAATCATAACCTTAGTCCCCAAATTTTTAGATTTAATTTTATATATACAGAGAAACTTTTATTTCAGAATAAAAAAGTCCTGACGAAGTCCCATCTCAGACCTTGGAGCTAAAATGTTCCAGTATATATTTTGGCAAAGCTACCTCAAGCATTCTAACTCCAATGGCTTTCAGAAGCATAGAAGTCTTACCCAGTGATTAATCCAGCCCTTTTGCTGTGCTCCAAACCTCTACCAAAAATACATCACTTTGCTTAAAACTTGTACCTGTTATCTTTTGCTTTGGCTGTTAAGGCCTAGGCAGAGATTAAGTACTTGCTATTTTTTCCTTGCTTTATCTTTATTCAGCAAAATTTATTAAACACTTGCTGGGTACTTAAGATATACATCTTCAGATATACATCTAGTTGGGAGTTAGGCCAGTAATAATTCCCATACACTTGGTAAATGCCAAGATAGAGGTAGCATACAAAGTCAGAAAGACCAGACCAAACTTTGTGAGGACAGTCCAGATTTGGCTTCTAGAAGGACCTGGAATACAAGCAGAGTTTTCAAGGATGAGTAGAAAAGAGGCCAAAAACCCAATGGCAAAGGTGAGCCAAGAACCAGTAGCAGTAGCAGTGGTAGCAGCATGTGTGTATTTTCTCGGGGGTAGAGGGGTCCGTTCAGCACTCTCATCTAAATTTGGAGAAAGTATGCTCTAGCAATACCCCAGCCTTCCCATTATGAACACAGCCTGCCCTCGTTCAGTGTCTGTGTTCCACTCTGCTTTTGAGTTTCATCAAAATGGAGTCAAAGCAATCCAAGAGGTTGTCTGTCTTGTTTACTTCTGTAACCCCCATACTGAGCTGGATTGGCACCTGACACGTGGGTATCTAGGAAGCGTGTGTTGAATGAACAGATGTGTTTATGTCTAGGTTGAATGGAACAATTAATGTATATTGTGGAACAAAATCAAGTCTCTAAATGTCACTCAAATAAGTGAGATTTACTTTGCCAGTTTCTAAAATTCCAGCTGTGAACCCCCTCTCATCTTCCTTAAATTTATCTGTCATCCAAAGGAGTTAGTTGATCATCTGCTTTAACAGGTTTTGGAATCAGTGGGGGAAGGGATTAAATCTTTGATTGGATTACTCCTTAGAAGTGGAGTGCTACTAAATTAAATTTTTTTCCCTTAGTCAGGTAAAGTATAACAACATTAAAACAAATAGCTCATCTGTTGATGAGTACAGGGCACTATCTCATTTCTTTATTCAACACAATATGTTCCAAACCTAAATATTCTCCGTAGCATGGAAAAAATAGTAAAATTTCCTCTTTTAAGTCAAGATAATTAAAATATTTATTAATGCATTTTTAATAAACATCATAGTATGACGTTTGGCTGTTAGTAAATCAGCTGGCCTAGTTGAAAGTAAAGGATCTGATGGGGAAGAAATAAATTGGGCATCTGATGCTAGGTCAAGAAATTTGAACTGCTGTGGTTTTGAAACATGAAAATGACAAGTCTTTGCAGTTTCCATGGAACTGAAATGATACATATAAGCAAGAGGGAGAATTGAAAGGACTTCATAGCCACCCTGATGCCAATAAGGATCGGTTGCAAGGGATCAGGAGAGAATCAAAGAGTATTTCTAGGCTTGAAGAAAGAAGCCAGCGTTGAACTGTAGGTTAAGAGACCCTCACAAAGAATGGCTAATGCTGCATAAGCAAAATGAGTTATCTAAATTAGGAAGTTCTTTTAAACAAGGGAATAGCAAGTCAAGGACTGAATCATACAGATGGATTCGAGTTAGTAATAAGGTGAGGGAGAGGCAGAAAATTACAAAACAGGGATTCCACAGTAAGGGAGCCTGTGTCTTAAAGTTGAAAGGAGAGTTTCAAGGACTTAATTTCCCCATTTCTTGATTCATTTTCTTTATAACCTGTGTACACCCCTGAGTGACTAGTGTTTTTCAGGGTACGTTAATTCCTACTCTTCGTCGGGGACTTCCTTCCCCTGTACACTCTGTACTATCTCTATAAAAGTTTTGTGACAAAGGTTCCACAAATGTGAATTGTTGAGCCACACCTCATGGTGCATTTGCCTGCAGTTTGATTGCGTCCTCATTAGATGGTTCTCTTTTCATAAGTACTACAGTGGGATTTTTTTCCCAGTTAAATGGTTATAGAGTAATCAGGAAGAATTCTATAAACTCTATGCAATTAAAACCCCTAATGATAAAACTATTTAACTGTGACAAAATAAGATAAAACATAATCAACATTTTAGGCAAACAAGTATTATACATTTTTAGTGAACATCCATAACCTAAACAAAATCTCGCCATATTATCTTTACACTAAATCAATTCTTAATAGCCTTAATTTGGATTTGATTATCTATTTTTACTCTTCCGCTTGTATATGGAGCTTTGAAAGATTTTTATAGAAATAAGATTGTATTGCCTCCAGGCACAGCTGCTTTGCCACTCTAAGATTTGAAGTCAGACTTAAATGTGAAGCTAGTTAGATATCTTTGAATTAGCATATTTCCCTGCAAAATAATTCTAACGGAAGCACACAAGGCAGGCTTTTTTGTTTGTGTATCACGACTTCACATATAGCTTCCTGCCACCCTAATCCACTCAGTCTTTGGTCCCCTTGTTTCTTGACCTGCCTCTTCCCCAAGCAGCAAGAATTATGAAGATTCTAAGGTTTGAGGCAGAATTATGAAATTGCTAAGGTTCTCACTGCTGTCTACCGGGCACTAATTGCCTTAAGGCTCCTTTGAAAACAATGGGGACATCACTGTGCGAGTGGAGTCCTCATCCAGAGAACCTTATCTATCAAAGTAGTCAATGTTGACAACTTCTACTTCCACTTCTTTTAACCATAGCCTGTTTTAAGGTAGAATGAGCGTAAGGAACAAAGGAGTAAAATTACATGATTTTCTAAATGCCTTTGGCTTTTTCTCTTAAGAATATTTTTTTTGTTCTTTTTCTGATGAACTTGGGCCTGCCAAATAACCTAAGAAAGGGCACTATTAAAATACTAATTGTTTTTGACACCCTTACACTTGGGCTTTCAAACAGAATCAAATGCTACCTGTAGCTGTCAAAAGACTTAAATATTTTTAAGGGGATTTTTCTAGGCCAGGAATATAAAACAATTTGGGCAATTTTACATTTTATTCAAACATCAGTCTCTTGTATTTACTATGTAGTTAAGCAAGAGGAAGAATGGCCTTCACAGGGCTCCTGCCTAGGTGAGGATGCCCTCTGGGAAGACGGAAAAGTCTTTTCTGTTCTAATTTATAGTCAGGGCAGGACAGCCTTTTGGCATAGTCATTATCAAACACACTCTTAAGCATGAACAGGTTCGAAAAGTCTCAAGTAGTGAAGATTTCAAGTTGTCTTAAAAGGACATTTATGCAAGAAATAGCAAATGTCTTTCATTTAATGAGCATCCACAAATGTATGCTGAAGGCTGGAATAAATTTAGTGAAAAGGAGATAAAGAACTATATTGTATAAGGAATGCAGTGTCCTTGACTTCCCTGAAATGGTTGTTATGATTAATATGCCTCTTGTTCTGCTTGTGTGCCATAGTGGACTATAATTATTATGATCTTTCTAAAAATTTTGCCCACTCTGAATCTCTCTTTCCTTATAGCAGAAGGTTGAGAACCTGGGTTTATAAGGAGTGAAGTAACTGAGGAAATGTACCCCCCAATATGTGTGGTATAAAAGAGTATTTTGAATTAAAATCCCTTAGAAAACAGTAGGCTTTAGATGGGGCTTTTCCTCTTTCTTTATAAAAACAAGACCCATCAAAAAGAATTATAGACATCACTCCCCTCCCTGTTTTCTCAGTACATTGCAGGAAAGAAGATTGAGAAGAAAACCGGACCTGGCCCAAATCATTTTACATATAATGCTCATCTCTTCCTTTAATTCAGTTTCCAAAGGGAATCATTGAAAAGTCAATCTGTTTCCCTCCATCCATACATTCTCCTGCGTATCTAATCATCCTCCCTAGTAACCTTTGATTGTCCCTAAACAGAATTATCTGTATTCCTTATCTCCCTCTCCCCAAGAAGTAAAGGCATATAAATTTCTGGTCCCCACTAGGATATTGGGTAACTACTATGTGATTCTCCCCATGCACGAGGGAAATAAATCCCTTTTTCCTATTAATCTGCCTTATTGAGAGTTTATCTTTCAGCATAAGTTCTAGGGAAAGGGGAAAGCTTCCCCTCACCCTCCACAGGAATCAATTAACAGACTTTAGAAGCTCCTTGAACTCTATACTTTTGTTTTAAATTTTGTGTTTGGATACATTTTTCTTTTCCTGGTGAAAGGATCTGTTGACTTCGTCACATTTCTCCCTCCCCCTCCACCAAAAAAAAAAGATAAAGAACTATTGATTTTGTTTGAGTACTGATTTCTTAGCAATTTTATCTATTTCTTTTATCTATTTCTATTTGTCATTATTCTTAAAAGGAAGCCATTCCCACTATAATTGTTTGCCATTTGAGAACTAAACTTTCATTGATATAATGAAAAATGTGAAAAGCTTGTCAAATTTGGGTAGATGTACAGTTTCAGTGACAATTTGTTTAAACCAAAGAGCTAAGATCTAATGAAATCGTACCCCTACCCCTTGTGGAGGTTCCCTGAGCACGCAGAGGAAGGGGTAGTGCCTGTGCCTGGGGTGGTTACTGGCCTTAGAGCAGGCCTGGGAGGGAAGGAATGCAGGGCTCACCTGGGTTATGCAGCTTAAAGAGGAGCCTGAGCAGTGGTTTTCCACAGATGCCCGCAGTAACACAGAAGCCAAGAAAAGAGTGGTCACCAAAGCCACATGTTCAGAAAGGCCAGGCGAAAAAAGGACAGATGCGCACCTGACCCTGGGTTAAATTGAAAGACTTGGGTGTCACCGCTTACCTTGGGAGAGGCGTGTTGGTAGAAACTGAAGCTAGGCAGCCTCGGTTGAAGGACTAGGTGCCTGGATATGAAGGAAAGAAAAGGAAGGGCACGGCAGACCCAGAACAGTCTGTATTTAACGGGCATATTGTCTTTCTTTTCTCCGGATGTGACAAAGGCCTTACTGCCCTGGGTACTAAATGGAGGTAGCTCTGGAAGTGATGGGTTAGGACATAGCGGAGCGGAAACTAGGGTAAGGTTCCTGGAGGAAGGGTGTGAGAGGACAGGTACAGCGCAAGGGAAGGGTGTTTGAATAGAAGTGAATGCAGACAAGTAAGGGGGGGTCTGGAGATCTCACTGGATAGCATGTTTTTCCTGAGAATTAGCATTTAAGGTCTGTTCCTGAAGGTCCTGGCCTGGGTGGGGATAACAGGCAAGTAAATGGGGGTTGGCACATCTCCACAGAGTGTTAGTGAAAACCAGCTGGGGAGATACGAAATAATTTTTACATTAATGATCTACCTGAAAAGAGAGACGACTAATTGTGTAGTTAGAGTAGCCTGTGAAGTCCGAGGGGAAGAAAAGGAGCCAAGGTGCTTCCCAGGTCTTGTCACAAAGGTGTGGTGGATGGTGGTCCCCCCTAGCCTAAATGTTCTAGAAATTCATCTCCACACGTGACCATGGTGTTCAGTTAGGCAGGAGGCAGACTGCGTGTGCTTTAGAGTGCTAGCCAGCCAGAGGCATCACAGTTTTTGAGAGGATAACCTATTTTGTATTTAAAAATTTATAGTACTTCTAATAATGAAAACTCTTTTGGAACATCTGATATCAGTGTGTGTCTAGCATTGTTTTTTTGCTTTGTTACATCTGTAGAAGACATCATTATAATGCAGAGAATGCCCTCCCCCCCGCCCCATGCAGCTGAATTTCTGCCCACTACATTATGTGTCTGAAGTCTTATCCTAAGAAAACAACATTTGCTGTTAAACTAATTATTTCTAAGTACTGTTAGATTTATAATTTATTTTACTTGCCCTCATTAATGGTCAGTTCTAAGTAACCACAGACATGGAAACCATCTTTCAAAATGCTGCCAGTAGGTAAAAGTAAATTTGCATAATTCCTGGTACATAGTAGATACTTTAAAAAATGGCAGTAGTCTCGTATGTGGCTGGCGCTGTAAGTAACCGAGGCTAGCAGGTTCCAGTCCAGCCTGGGCCAGCTAAACAACAATGACAACTACAACAAAAAAACAGCCAGGCATTGTGGTGGGTACCTATTGTCCCAGCTACTTGGGAGGCTGAGGCAAGAGAATTGCTTAAGCCCAAGAGTGTGCAGTTGCCGTGAGCTGTGATGCCACAGCAGTCTACCCAGGGCAACAGAGTGAGACTCTGTCTGAAAAAAAAAAAAGGCAGTAGTTGGTCTTATTCAATGACTATTTGTGACAGCTAAAACCTACCCATGTTTTTGAGTACCATTTATAGAAGCCTTGGAGGTGTGCTTTTGCATATAGAATGGATCCCCTTCCAGCCTTTGCATGTGTGTTCTGTGGGTAACGCTGGCCAGTTATTTCGCGGCACCCCTCTGAGTTATTTTCCTCCCTTGTCATTCTTAACATGAGGAAAAAAATGATAGAAATGAGCAATAGAGAAAAATCAAAGCCACTCTACTTTTTTCTTCTTCTTTTTGGAGCAAAAGTAGCCTTGATAACTAATCTGAATTCATTGAATCCTTACTAAGCAAGAGGATGGGATAAAATCAGCATTTTGGACCATATGTGTCAGTTATAGTCATTGACTTTTCTGTAAGTAAGTGACTTTTAATATAGTGCACAGATCTCCTGAAAGTCAGGGATGTAGTTGGCAAAGCTGGAGCTATTTGTGGTCTGAAAGGGAATGGTAGTGTGACTGTGTCTAGGTAAAGAGGTAAATACTAAATATTTTTCTACTTTAAAAAGGACTATAAATGTATTGAAGCAAGTGTTGACAAGCATCAAGACAGTTGTAACGTCCCATTGATTCCCAAGTAAATTAGAAATTATTGGTGTTAGCCATGATGTGCATTATTGTGATGTGACAGCATTTGACTTAAATAGTTTTACCATTTATTAGCACTAATATAAGAATAAATGATAATGATCAAGTTCTATGCACATGATCATTTAAGTAATCATGCTTGTGTAATCTCCTTCTATTAGTCAAACCTCTTTGGTTTCATTAGTCAGAGGGGCTGTCTTTCCCAATTTCTAGAGGAATGATAAAATAAAGGAACACTGAAATATAGCAAAGAAAACAATAGAGCATCACCCGTTTACCTGATCTATTGACTTGATTTATACTCACCTACTCCATTATTGGACCACAAGGTTAAAGAATCTGTCAACTTTTTTTTATTTGAAAATAAGATAATTAGGCCTATTAAATTATATGCACATACTTTTTCCATTAAAGCATTTTGTGCAGCAGTAAAGTGCTAATATGATATACTAATAAAAACAAAGGCTTCATTTACCAGCCTATTCACACTGAAAGATCAACCAGTAAATACTCTTTAGATTTAGCATTCCAAATGTTAAAACATCTTTTTGTGTTTTAGTGCTAACAAGACAGCAACTCAAACTCTATAGAAATTCAAGGCCTCAAATATAAGCGACAACTAAGAAACTCTGATTACCAGTACTTATATTACTCACAGCTTGTACATATAGTTACTCTGAGTTCTTACATTGCTATATAAACCGTGTTTTAACAGTGTTTTATTTAATCCAAAATGCTATTTTATCACTGGATGAAAAGCGCATTTCATACCTTTTTCTTAGTCCTTCCCATATCCCAAAGGAGGAGAAAAGATAAAAAGGTCTTTTAAAATTCATCGTGATCCATCATCAGGCAGCTTCTCAAATGAGAATGATGATGATGCTCTATTTTTTAATATGCCAGTGGAAATAAATGACGGGCACAGTACATTAAGGGAAGTCCAGCACATCTTACAGGGCAGAGAAGGTATTGCCCAGGACAGCTCCCGGGACCTGTTGCTACACTTACAGGCTTTGGCAGTAGCCTCCTCTCCAGTAAGTCTCAAGGCTTTCAACACTTCTTAAATACTGGTCTCTCTGTTTCCTATTCACTTACTGGAAACTGGACACCTCCTGTTACTCTCCATCCTGTTAACCTATTTTCTCTTCATCCACTAATTCCATTCCCTTTCCTTGCCTATATATGAAAGAAAAGTCATGGTCCAGTCTACTCCGTGTGAGAAGTAAATATATTCAGTGACAGTGTTAAGTAATGAAAGTCAGTACCTCTAGGAATGATGTTATATTATACAAACATGATAGTTCCTGGAAATTAACTTTTTCTTCAACATATTCTGAAAGGGGTTTTGGGAATAATTTTTTAATTATTTTGTGATTCTGTTTTTGCATTCTGCTGAAAGCCGCCTTCTTGTGGCAGTTTCTAGGCCCCTGCACCCAGGCTTATTTGTTTTTAAAAGTTTATTTTTATGTGTTATGAGCACATATAGTTAGTTATATACATTTCTAAACAGATCTCCAATTCTATCTATAATCTCTTTGTATTTTTTGTACTAAGATCTTTGACCCTGTTACTATCATCTCTCAAGAAATACCAAGTACTATTTCTACTTTCAAAATTAGAAATAAAAAACTATTGAATAAATTATTGCTTCAGTGAAGTCCCCTCAAGTTTCACTAAATTACTTGTGTATTGCACTGCGCTAGAGGGATTTGTTTTATATTGTTTAAACTTCTCATATATTCTCTAGCTATTCCTCTCATTTCAACATAAACTTTACATTGAAGAATAACATACTTATGAAAAAGTACACAGTTCCAAAGTATATGGCTTGATTAATGTTGATATAATAAACTCACATATACATGTATAACCACTGCCCAAATCAAGAAACAGAATATTATTAGACACACAGTAACCCCTTGGCCAGTCATTACGTCACGCTGCACACATATTCTGACTTTCAGCATAAACTGATTTTACCTTGACCGCTTCATAAATTGAATCATGCGATTGATGTTGGATAAAGTTTAATTTATTTATTCTTACTGCTGTTTAGTATTCCATTCTATATGAATATTTCACAATTTATTGCTTCTCTTGTTAGTGGATATTTATGTTTGTAAATTGGCTGTTACAAATTGTGCTGCTAAGAACATTCTTGTTACACATGTCTCTTGATTCTGTCAGGTGTCTACATTGAAGCGGAGTTGTTTCATTGAATAGGCATATATTCAGCTTTTATGCTGAATACGCATATATTCAGCTTTTATGGATACTGCCCAGTGATTTTTTTCAGCAATAGTTGTATCAGTTTATACTTCCATTGGCAATGAATGAAGAGTTTCCACAGTTCTAATAGAGCATCTCGCCTCGGTATTGACTTGCATTTTCCTTGTGTCACTTGAGCATCTTTTTGTTGCTTATTAGGTTTCATGACTATTTTGTTATGTGAAGTGCCTGTTCAGATCTTTTGCCCATTTTATGTCCATTCATTAGCATTTTTCCTATTGAGAATAAATAGATTTTGACACAACTTAGAATCCCATCATAACCCTTAATGTCAAACTGTCAGTTAAAGGAAAATTTAGTGTTACTTTATAGGAATATTGTACTCCATATCACTCCAATCCTACAGACGTCAGAATGACAGACAGGTCTAGTTAATATTGCACATTAAAGAGTAAGCATGTTGTAGATTCTGTCACCTGCTCATTCTATTTTGTTGAAGTTCCCTTGCTGCAACTTCCCATTTTCTTTTTCCTCCTGTTGTCCTATGATAGTCATCAGGGGCACCTCTGGCTTCTCTGGCTGAATGCTGACCCTCTAAGAACGTTCTTTTGGAAAAACTGGCTATGTCATCATAAGATTTCAGAAAACCATTGTTGCATGAACCAAGAATACATGAAGGAAAGAATAAACAAATGCCAGAGGCAGTATGTCTTCAAGTTGGGCCTCCCAATTCTGGCACATGTTCCATTATACCCAATATTTGTGGTCAATTAGGAAATATTGTTTCATTGGGGCGTACTATTGTCATAAAATTTTGTCCTCCACGTACAGCTCACAAACATGAATTAGGGTGAACTCTCAAAGTAACAGACTTAGAACATCTAAATTTAATTATTTGGTAAATTTGAATAGCTTCTTTTCGATGCATAGTCTTTCATCAAAGGAAAAATCTTTGACATTTACCCCTAAACACATGATGCTATTATAAATTTGATCCAGAATGCAGTGAATAAATGTATGTTTCTCCCACAGTAATTGCTTTGTCTCACAAAAATCCAAATAGCCAAATTTGCAACAGAGAGATTAGGGTAATTTTAAATTGAGAAAGAGAAGTTATGCTTAGTTTTAAAATGTTGATTTTATAAAAGGGAAGAAAAGGCATGTGGTTTACTGAGTTTGTGCCCACAAGTTTAATCATGTAACAAGTTTATTCCTCTATAGAATATAGTATTAGACTAAATAAAAAGTTGTCATTCTTTTATGCTTAGAACTCCCTCTGTATTGTATTTTAGACTGAGCATCTAAATTTAATTAGCATTTATAGTCAAGAACTAAAGCATGGTACTTTAGTATGTAGTCTGTTTTGATTGCTGCAAATAAACCAATTGAACTGTCATTTGAGATTCAATATGACATTAAAAGTACAGTATATAGTGAATTTATTTAGGAACCAATATATTTGAGTTTCCTGCTTGTGGAAATACCTCTTAATAGTGCAAAGTTTTAAAAATGTAGAAAAGGATACAGGAGAAAATAAAGTTTACCCATAGCCTAACTATTTATATGTAAACATTATTGCCATTTGGCACGATCTTTCTCATTTTTAATGTACATACATTTTGAAATTTAGATATGCTGTATATAATAAGTTGTGTTATGAGTATTTTCCATATAGCATGAATTCCTTTTTTAATGGTATTTCTATGGCAATAGCATGACTAAATAGTAAGTATGGGCCATATTATTAAACTAGCTTTTCTAAGGTTTGACTTGTACATGTTTTTAAAATTTTTACTACTATAACACTTTTTTTCAGGATAGGTTAACAGTTATGAACAATTTTAAAGTTTTGTAAAAATAAATATTGCTTCACTGCCCTGGGTGGGGTGGAAGGCATTATACTAAACTGGACTTTTACCAGGAGCCTATGGAAGTGTCCATTCCTCAAATCCTCAATAACACTACATGCATTTCAGAATTTTTACCAATTAGACAAAATGATGTCTTATTTTGCATTTTTATGTAACTATGAAATTACATATTTTTCCAGCTCTTATTTATAACTGAAAAAATGTGGGGAAGAGAGACCAGAAATGGGAGAGCAGGCCATTCTCTTATCAAACCATAAGGAAAAGTGAAACTTTAATATTATTTTCTCTGTCTTCTGTGCTCAGAAAATTTATTATTCCTATCTGTGATTAGTTGTCGATGCTGCCAGCCCAAGAATGGGTTTCCTTTATACATTTTAACCTTTAATAATAATACAGTAGAACCTCTGTAAGATGACTACCCAAGGGACTGTGACAAACTGGTCAATATAAGGAACTAGGCCTTATAGTTTACCCATAGCCTAACTATTTATATGTAAACATTATTGCCATTTGGCACTGATCTTTCTAATTTTGTCCTCCACTTACAGCTCACAAACATGAATTAGGGTGAACTCTCAAAGTACTGATACGTACATGTCATACATGTCAGATCTATAAAATTAGGTCAACTTAGGGAGGTGGTCAACTATGGAGGTTTTATTCTATTATGAAATACTGTCAACTCTTGAGTAATGAAGTGGAGACAGAGGAAAATCAGAGATAGACCTAAATCCCAGTGGCACACAACTGGTTAAAAGATAGCTGGAACCTCCGATGGACTTATACCTCCTTGCCCAGGGGTTTTTGGTAATTAGGCAGCAGCTTAATGGATCTGTACAGATAATTGTGACTAACCTTAGTCTACTTGATGCCAGCAGAGCAGGTTGAAAGTAAAGAAACTGAGCCAAGCAACTAATTAAGTTTTCTTCCAGACTATTTGAACACCGATTTTAGCATATTTTTCCACTAAATTTCCTACACAGATCTATTTAATAAAAGATATTTCATCAAGAAGGTATTTGTAGATTATGATTTTTTTAAATTATACTTTACATACCCTACTTATTTCTAGGAAGAATTTGAGATGGCTTACAAGAGGAGCCATTTTGTAATTTTGTAATTATAAGAGAAAACAGAAGCAATAGGAAAGAAAATTGGCTCCTCAGCTTCTACCCTTTGTTCTCAAACTTTAACATGTGTGAGAAGCACCTGGGTAGGCTTGTCAAAACAAAAGGTTTCTGGGCTAACCCAGTTACTGATTCAGTGGCTTGTGGTAAGTATGAAAATCTGCATTTCTCCATCTCTGCATTAAGTTCCAAATGTCAGTCATATAGGAACCACTCTACGAGAACCACAGATCCACATTATCTTGTGTCTGTTTTGAGTATTTGGAATCACCATTGATTAAATAGTTCCCTTTTTTTTATTAAATCATTAAGAGGTAGATCATGTATACATTAATGCATTTATGGGGTACAATGTGCTGATTTCATATACGATTTGGAATGCTTACATCATACTGGTTAATATATCCCTCACCTCAATTAATTATTTTTTAAGACATTTATACTCTGTACTTAATAAATCCAACACCTACCCTTGCAATATGCACCATAGGTGTGATCCCACCATTCAGCCCCTCTCCATCTGGCCTCCCTCCTCCTCTCCCATCCTTCTCTCCCTCCTTCATCCTGGGCCATAGTTGTGACCTATTCTTCATATGAAAGTGGGAGTGATTGTAAATTGGTTTCATAATAGTACTGAGTACACTGGATACTTTTTCATTTCTTTGTGAACCATATATCCTAGTATCTGATCACACATAATAATAGTTTCATTATTATTTTCATGTGGATATAAAGGATATGATTGTATGTTATACTGGTTCTGAATCTTGGCCACATTAGTAAATACCCAGAGAGTTTTTATAAAACACCAGTACGTGAAACCTTGTCCCCCACGTGTTCTGATTTAATTAGTCTGGAATGGGGCCTGGGCACTGTATGTTTTAATATTATTTTAAAAGTCCCTTTACTGGTAGCACCCATAGCTCAGTGGGTAAGGCGCCAGCCACATACACTGAGGCTGGCAGGTTTGAATCCGACCTAGGCCAGCTAAAGCAACAGTGACAACTTCAACAGAAAAATAGCCAGGCATTGTGTTGGGCACCTGTAGTCCCAGCTACTTGGAAGGCTGAAGTAAGAGAATCGCTTAAGCCCAAGAGTTTGAGGTTGCTGTGAGCTGTGATGCCATGGTACTCTACTGAGGGTGACATAGTGAGACTCTGTCTTAAAAAAAAAAAAAAGAAGTCCCTTTACCATTCCAGTGTGCAGCCAAAATCACAAACTACTGATAGGTAAAGATAAAAATAGTTCTTGTTGCTAACAAGTAATCGGGTGGTTTCATTTGTGGTTTTTTAAAAATTTCATTAATGTGCCTCGCCACTCATTCTCATTTTTTGTCTGTGTGGTATGTTTAGGGTTCTTAAGTATACCATTTTGTTCTTCTCTTAATTGAACTTCATCCTGTTTTTGTTGAACCATTTCTTTAATCTATCAAGGCCATTTTAAATTCTGTTTTCTTTCTTCTAAAGCATTTAACCCCTGCCCAACTAAGTATCATCTGCAAGTCTAATGAGCAGATTTTCAATTTCCTAATTGAGACTGTGCTCATTAAGTTTTAATATTTTAAAATTCTATTGCAAATTATTTCCACCATGTGGGTGATGCTACCTTGACCTTGCCCTGGCTGTGCACATTTTGTTCATTATCAATGAACATTCATTTAGTGTTTAGAAGTTGTGTGGGTATTGAAACAAGTTCTGTGACTTCTGAATAATTGAAAATAAGTGCTGGATCTGACTCTGTGTAGTTTTACCGCTAAGGAATGTACGTATAGAGCATGAACTGCATGAACACAGAACATGCACATGTAAGCATTTAACTATAAAAATTAAACATTGAATTTAAAGTTCTTAGGTAGGTTAGATGTAAAGATCTTAACTATATCTATATAGAATAGAGGTTAAGGATAGAGGCTGCTGGTTTACTAGCTGTATAAACTTGAACAAGTCACTTGCTTCTTATGCTTCAGTATTATCATCCATAAAATGGGACCATAGTCATTCCAGCCTTGGTTTATTGTGAGTATGAAAATCAGGTAATGCATGGAAAGTTCTCCACAGAGCCTAGCATATAGCAACAGTTCAAATAAATTTTAAGGATTAAGAGTCAACTAATTGAGAAATTGATAAAAGGAAGCATTTTAGGTTTCATTTGACAAGACTGATAATCTAAGTGACACAAGGAAATTGGTCTCAGATCTACCTTCTTCAGCAACTAATTTAGGTTAAGCTAGAACTTTTAATTTTTCAAAATTACATCATAGCTTCTTTTTCTGTAAACAAACACTTTAGATTTTCTTTCTCAATGTGCTATGTTTATTATTGGAAACTGCTCTTTTGCAGATAATTAAAGGTATTAAGTGGCAGAGCCAGGATTCAAACTCAGAACTTATGCCTACAAGTTGGTAACTGCTAAATGATAAAAACAGAGGGAGGAGATTGCCCTAGATATGAGAAGGAGAGGACCTGGAATCATTTTAGAAAGACTCAAAAAGAATAAAGTAGGTGGTTTTTGACCACTTATTACATGCCAGACACTGTTGAGTGCATTATTTACATTGTCTCAAACTGAAGCTTAGGAAGGTTAAACAACTTGCCCAAAATCATAAAGCTGATAAATGACAGAGCCAAGAATTAAACGCAGATCTGTGACAGCAAATTCTATTCTCCAAATCACTTCAATAAATTGCCTTTCTTTGAATGGAATCAGGAGATTACTTTTTCTGGAAAGGAAAATGTACTCAAAATATCAGAAGTAGAGGGTAACAAAAAAGATAAGGTGAAGACAGGAGGTGTGTTTACTTTCTGTTTTGTGACAGAGTAAATGGGGAGAATCGGCGGAGGTATTTCTCTTGAGTTTAGTATGTATTTAAATTAGTTAAATCGCTAAAAAGTGAAGGTGTCCCAGGAGAAGGAGGTGGGGATGGCTTAGATGAGGGCTTTAGAAATAGAGATAGATTAGAAGGAATATGTAATTTAGATACTTTATCTTCTTTTCTCCTTTGATTTACTTAAAATAAGTAAATATCAAGGGTGATATTTGAGCCCATAAAAGCTAATGCCTTTTTGGTGAAACGCTCATTTTTATAGCACTTTACAGTTTTCAGAGTGCTTTCACTGACATTATTTTGTTTGATCTTAATGTATCAGTGGGTACTTTTACAATTTTGCTTCTATTATCCTAAAATATGCATAAGCACAAGGAATGTGTTTATAACAAATTGAATGGAAAGCACAGCTGTTCTATCATTACAAATAACAAATTTAGATCAAAAATATAATGTCGATATTTATAAAATACTGGCCATCAGACAATGTGACAAGAGGACACTTGCTTTGCTTTCCTCTTATTCTATACCTTCTTTATCTATCTTAAAAATCTCAGTATTGCCAATGCTCAAACACATTCAAAATGAAGTAATTTTCCCCATGCAGTGTAGTCTTGAGTTACAAAAAATCAGTACGGTAAAAACTTGTATTTTTTGGACTTGCATTTGGAGTAATAAAAAACTTCATACTGCGTTTTGTCAGAAGTTTGATGATTTATAAAAACTCTTGGTTTCATAGATTAAAATTACATAAATAGTGATTCATGAAAACATAGACACCTCAGATACTGAATATACTACACAGTCTTCTAATATATGCCCTTTAGATTGGACTAAAACTAGTCAAGTTTATTTATATATAAAAGACATATTTTAACCCTAAAATTTTTTCTCCTTTTGTTCTGTAACCCACAGTGATTGCCATTAACTTAAGATCCGAATAATATAGTATGACTCGCATTACTTAGATAGCTATAAAGCAGTAAAACATTTGTAGCTTTCATTAGTGGCTAATTGCCACTAATGAAATATTTACTTTTCTAAATAGTCTTTTATAAAATGAAAGTAAATGTCTACATGAGTTATTAACAGAGATCAATTCTGTTCAGATTTTTACGTGTATGTTTTCGGGCATTTTTCACCAAAACCAAAGCTAGCTAATGTGTTTTCCCTTGATTCATCTCCCTTTTACCCACAGATACCCAGATAATCATTTTCAAAGTTTAACTGATTAAATTGAACATCATTATGATTATATATACCAATAATTTTTATTTAGACTTTTCCCATTATAGAATTTATACTTTTATTCTGAAAAGAGACATAAACTCTGAAATGACTACATTTTTATTCATCATGGTATAATCCTTACAATGTAGCTGAAGTAATGAAAACTTTACAGGGTAGACTTGGTTTTGATTTATTTTTTACTTTTTTATTTTAGAGATGGGGTTCTCTGTGTTACCCAGGCTGACCTTGAATTCCTAGGCTCAATTGATCCTCCAGCCTTAGCCTCCAAAGTAGCTGGGACTCCAAGTGTGTGCACCCCACCTGGCAGTGTACTCAGTTTTTAATCCCAGCTTTGCTGCTTATATGCTGGCATTTACTGAGTCTCTTTGCACTTTGGTTTCTTATCTGTCAGTGTGTATAAATTACACCCACTTCATAGGGCATTTGTGAATATTAAATAAGCCATGCAAAGCACTATGCATTCGATAAATGTTAACTATCATTATTGACGATAATATTTAGTCCCTTACTAACAAGGATGTTGGCTAGGAAAGAGGTTATCCTCTGGAAATACTTGAGTTTTAAAAATCTTAGAAACATGACTGTCATCTGCTGGATCACACCAACTAGCCTCATTGTCCCGTGTCATTTGAATATATCCTTCTGCTTAGCTCATTAAGAAGTGCTCTGGATCAGATCCATTGAATGGTTTACATGACTATGAGTGGCACTGATCCAATTATGTAGCTTGATTGCAGAGGCATTTAATGGTGGCTTAGGTAGGTTATTTTTATGTCATTTGGTTAATTTTTCCATTTTACATGTAGTACTACTACCAAACCAATCTCAAGATATTTTTGGTTTCTTACTTTAAAAGTTTACTTCAAATGCAGTATAATAGACATGTCCTATTGCATGTTATGTGATTTAGAAGACATTCAAGATCATAGCTCTTAATGTAAGTTGCTTGGATATGGTTGCTCCCTCCTTCATGCAATTACAAACATCTAGAGCTTGGTTGAATATCCAGGTGTAAGGAAGCTCGTTCTAATTTTTCATAAGCTATATATATATATATACACACACACACACACACATATATACGTATTTATATCAAAGTAACTAACTGAGGAAAAAATGGATTTGTATATAGCACTGTTGCAACAATAATAGTAAAGCCTGCCTCTTAAGATGTTAAGTAGAAAAATCAAGCTACGAAGATTCCATTTTAATCATTCTTTATTTTATTGGAATTTTAAAAGAAGGGATCAATAGTGATATTTTGTTGCAGGCCATTAACAGCTAAAACCCTGGCTCTCAAAATTAAGAAATCAGTTCTTGTTAATTAAACTTAAATACGATGGCAGAGATCTTTGTGCCATGAAGTGAGAGCCTGATCTACGGCTGTTTTGTTCCATACTTGGTATAATGCAGTATACTGTTCTCAGCCAAAGCCCTATGTTGTCTGGGCAACTCCCGTTGCCATAGCAATGAGATTCTTTTGCGGGAGCAGGGCGAATGCTAATTGTAGCCATTTGTTGTTCCTTCTGTCGATCCCTTAACTAGCACAGTTGTAGAGCAGCCAGAGACTCTGGGTGAACAGCACGGAGTGCCCCCAAAAGCATTGCTGCTGAAGGCAACCGGCTGCTCTGCTTAAAAAATCATTTGAGCAGCCGACAGTGCTGACAGTGCCACTATGTGGGCAGAAGCACAGCTTGACTCAGACCCTGACAACCGTTGATCTGGGACTTAGAGGGAAAGAGAAGACTGTTTAAAACCTGTTGAGAAGGTACTGATGACATGGAGATTAATTTGACACCAATCCCTCAGAGGTAGGTGCTAGGCATATCATAACAACTGTTTATCCAGGCCTAAACTCAATATTGGATGCCCAGAGGCTGTAGGAGACAGATCAAGGGTTATTCCTTTCATTTACATCTGAAACTGTATTATGTTGCCTATGTACTGTAAAAATACTCATTTAGTTGGAACCAACCTATTGTAATTCACATACGTATTAGGTTCGGTTTGTGCTGGTAACTCCCTCCTCTCTTTATAATCCCTTATTTTTAGAGACTTATGATTTAACTGCCAGAAATGAGTTGAAACTAAAAATCAACTCAGCATAAATGAGAACAGACCCCTTTTGAAAAATAAAAGGCAAAGTGATATCTACCAGTCATATGGTCTTTCATGCTAGTTTAATTTGAAATAATGTTCTTAAATCCGGCAAGCAGTAATTTATCAGGAAACTAATTGCTATAGGCACTTGGGTAGGAAAAAAATCATTATAATGGTAAGAAAAACATGTGAGGTACTATTATAGTATTACGTCTTCCCTACAAAAAGTATGTTGACCCATAGAAATGGTCAAGTTCTTGAGTTTTTTTTAAAAACTAGCTACTATATAAACATAGTAATAAATTTCAAGATAGTTTTTAGGTATAAATTTAATGTATATGACTCCTAATCAAATAGATGGGTAGTAAATCCTGACTGAAATATTCTTAAAATTCAGAAGAATTAATGTCATACACTTATTGTATCAAGATATTTCTCCCCATAGCTTTGTTTATTTGTATTGAAATAATAATCAAAATTGGTATAATAATGACCTAATCATAACTACAAATTCCACTTTTTACTGGAGAGTCGGGAAAGCCTTTCAACTCAATGGGATTTTTTTTCCTTGAAAGAACTCCATGTATATTTAATGTTTTCGTCACTTGTCCTGCTTTTTCCAGAGAAATAGCTACCAGAATTACCATTTAGTACCCTGAAAGAAATTAGTTTGTGATGATTAGTGCTTGAAGTCACTTATGGAAATAAATGCAGTTTTATAAATTCAGGGAGAAAAAGATGTGAAATTTATTTGTTGAAATTTTTAAAGTTTTTTCTTTTTATAATATTTAAGATAAGAAAATACCTATAAACTATATAAAGTACTATTTTAAAATATTAGATACATCTTATTTGTGAATTTGATATGTAATATTTCTTTAATGAGTCCGACTGGTTATTTTATTAAATCATCCACTTTAAAATATTTGGCTTTACTTTTAAAACAGTGTATGCTCAGCTTGATATATGAGGAGAGAGCTCTAAAATGTCAGCAATACTCTTAATTCTTCAGTCAACAAAGATTGAGATGCTGTCAGATTTACCACCAGTCATGATTCTGGCCCCTCAAATGACTAGGGCTTCCATAGGGCTCTGAGAACAAATGAAGTTGAAAATATCCTTACAGTGAGGCTGCTCATCCATTTTTCCTTGGCAGAGAGTATTTGTGTTACCACATAATTTAGCAGTGGACTAGATGGTAACTGGCAGGACAGATTTCCATCATGATCAGGCCACAGCAGCCCTCTAAGGAAATAAGAGAAGGCATCCCATCATCAATCTGCCTAAGTTCTTTTCACTAATGGCCAGAGATCTGAAAGGCTTGAAACCTGAATATGGGATGAGGAGTGTTCTAATATGAGGAGTTTCCTGCAAGCACATAATATTCAAGCTCACCAGGAAAGTGGTACTTAGGGCCTCAACCAACTTTGATCCAAGGCAGAATCTTAGCCATTGCTGACTGCGTTCCAGAGTCTTCCAACATAAAAACCTACAGTTGTTTTTCTCATTGGCTGTAGACCTTTGTTTTTAGTGGTGGGACATGCCCTGGCTAACTAAGCTCATTTGGGCCAAGACAAAGAATTCCCAAACAATTTCTAGTGGGAACAGTGAGTCCATAGGCTTTCAGGATTAGGCCACTTGATTGAAGTTGTGCCTACACAAGGACTGTCACCTCGGCAGGAAGAGTTGATGAAAAGGAAAAGAAACTCAGGCCAAAACAAGTTCCCTTACCCTCCTTCTGTAGATAGCCAGGTAAGTACTTTCTGAAATAAGAAGAATGCAGTTACAGGTGTCATTCAGATACAGATTTACAGCCACTCCCCATCACTGACATCATGGCCTGAGCTCCACCTCCTGTCTAATCTGGCATTAGATTCTCACAGTTCAGGCCCTACTATAAAGTCCACAGGCCAATGATATAAGTTGTGCACACTTAGGAGAATCTAATACCTGATGATCTGAGGTAGAGATGTAATGAGCTTGAATCATGAAACCATTCCACAGACACACACCCCTCCAGTTCATGAAAAGATGGTCTTTCATGAACCAGTCCCTGGTACCAAAGAGATTCGGCACCTCTGCCCTAGCACATAGCAATATGTTGTTTCAATAAAGTCTAGGCCTTGGATTAACCAGTGTATAATGAACAGGAATTTCACTTACACTATATATGTTCAACCTTGTTTTATGCCATATATTACATATACTTGAGAACTGGCAACCACTGGCTTGCAGCTAATTTTCAGTTATACAAAGAACATCTCTTATTTTACACACCAGGCAATAGTGAGTTAATTTTTTCTCTCTAGCCACTGAAATCATGAGAATGCAAAACCTTCGACACACATGTTTGAAGTACTTCATCTAAGATATTTTGCTGATTCTCTACTATAAGTAACACTTTTCAGATAAACCAGAAGAAATCTCTAAAACTTTGAGATTCTGTTTTTAATAGATAATTAACCTCTAGGTTAAACAATTCAATGTTCACACTTCAGATATTATTGGCCCCTGCTGTGTTGTTTTTTTGGTCCCATCTCCCTTCCTTTCTGCCTTCTCTTTCACTTTCTTGCTTGGCTCTTGTTAAACATGCTGACAAACCTCAGGCTGTGTATTAAAGCTAAAGGAAAAAGGAAAGACAGAGAAGTAACTGTGTTTTTAAATTCTTCCATTCTGGCAGGCAGGAGTTATTCTTATGAAAGCAACTACATGAAGAAAACTTCCTGAAACAAAAATACTTCACATCTAGCAAATCATCCTTAAACTTCATGCTAGCCATTTCTAATTGAAATGCTTTTGTCTTCATACCTCTGGTCAGTCACTCTGATTGTGTTACTGAACCACACTGTGGTCCTCCACTCACCCAGTATGGCAAAGCCAGACATGGGACAAGAGGGATCTTTACTTCATGATGCCATGTGAGAAGAATAGACAGGCCAGATGCAGTGGCTCATGCCTATAATCCTAGCACTTTGGGAGGCCAAGAAGGGGGGATCGCTTGAGGTCCAGAGTTAGAGACTAGCCTGAGCAAAGCTAGACCCTGTCTCTAGTAAAAATAGAAAAAAAATTAACTGGGTGTGGCTGCACATGCCTGTAGTCCCAGTTACTCCTAAAGCTCAGGTAGGAGGATTGTTTGAGATTTCTATGAGGTAGGCCAAGGCCATGTCACTCACCCCCATGCAATAAAACTACACTGTCTCAAAAAAAACAAGGAGGATGGATACCTAACTCATAAAACTCGAGCTTACCAGTGGCTTATAAGCCAAGATTTCTAAAGGCTGGGAAAATTTAGGCACTTTAGGCAAGCAAAATTATAAATCAATACGTGGGTATACATTGGGTTGGCCGCAAAAGGTCAGATATCTTGAAGTGAGAGCCTATAGGTCATGGGTCACCATAGGTGGTTTCAAGGATTCTTGGATTAGTGGAAGGAATAAGGTTTATATGACTCTCCAGACCCTCAGGAAGAAATCTAAAAGAAAGAAGTTCAATTCCTTAGCTTCACTTTTCTGCATTTTCTATCTGGTGGGGATTTCTGGAAAATAATTCAAGGACATATGTTAAGATTGGTTAAGATATGGTTCCATGAGGAACCAAAATATGACTCTGGCTTACTTAGAGAACCGTTGTTATTTCCTTTTACTTTTAAAGACTACGTAGATGCCCAGAACTTCTTCTGAAGAAACTCAAGATTTTTCCTTTACTTTCATGCTTGGGCTCCTATGAGGGGTTCCTGGTCTGTCTCAATAGAGATTGCTTTTAGGCACACTCTTGATTTCAAAGCTTTATTTCCGATGTCACCTTCCAGGCCCATTCCCTGCCCCACTCCTGACCAAATAAAAATAATCACTGCTGGGTGGGTGCAGTGGTTCACACCTATAATCCTAGCACTTGGGAGGCGTAGGTGGGTGGATTGCCTGAGTTCACAGGTTCCAGACCAGCCCCAGCCAGAGTGAGACTTCTTTCTAAAAATAGCCAGGTGTTGTGGTGGGCACCTGTAGTCCCAGCTACTTGGGAGGCTGAGGCAAGATCCTCACTTGAGCCCAAGAGTTTGAGGTTGCTGTGAGGTAGGACAGCACAGCGCTCTACGGAGGGTGACAAAGTGAGACTCTGTCTCAATAAATAAATAAATAATCACTGCTGTTCTGGGCTATGATAATAAGTTGTACCTCAACTAAAACTTGGTTAGTTGTTGATATAGTTATCTCTTCTTACTAGGGTATACAGTTTTGGAGGGCAAGGACCATGTCCTTCATCTCTGATTCCCTACTGCCCAGCAGAGAACTTGGTGGCTATTATTTCTACTCATAATGTCATCTGTCCATGGATTTCAGTTTTTTAGATAATTAACCAGTATCATCTACCCAATAATTTGATATTACATTATCATCTGGCATTAGACTTATTTATAGCCATCTAGTAAAAGTTGGGGTTTATTTTCATTGCTATTACTTTTACTAAAATCATTTCTTTTACTGAAATATTGTAGACATACAGAAATACACAAGTCATAAGGTACAGTGTATCCATACAGTCTTTTAGCAGCACAGAAATTTACCAGAAAAAAAATAATTGATCCTAACATAAGTTTAGTGCAAAAAATAGCATGATTTGCCACCATTTTACTTGATTCTGTGTGTGTGTGTATTTTGAGACAAGAAAGTGACAGTGATGCCTGTGGGGTGTAGACTTTTTCCCTCTATTAAAGTGCTTTTTTATTCTCCCTGTTGCAGTCCCTTGGCAATTTCAAAGGAAATTGAATTTAAATATGCTTTTCTAGCTGCATTTAAATGTATGTAAATGGATTGTAAATAAAAACTTTAAAGGAAATGAAAATGCTTTACAAATATCCCATTAATTCCCCAAGCATCCCCTTATGACTCTGAAAAAAAGGCAGTTGTCATAGAATCAAAAGGGCTAGAAAAGACCCTTCAGCAGATCTGCAAAGGGCTATTTCAGAAAGATAATAGGCCACTTTTTCTTTGTAATATTCAGAAAAATGTATCTTCGCATTTTTTCCTGGTAGCCCTCAGTTTGGGCTGTCACAGGGCACTGTAAGGAGCGAGGCTAGGGTGAGCACATTCTCTGCCTGGGTGTTCTCATCCCTGAGGGCACCCAACACTGTCTGTCTCTATCCTCTCATCCCACCTTCCCAACTCCCACCTGATCTCCTGATTTTCCTTCCCCTCCTTTGCATCAGTCACTGGCATTACCATGTACACACACACCACATTTATCATCACACAATTTATTCCATCTCTTGCTCAAGTCTGGCCTTTCTTGTCTCTGTGTGCCACTGCATTATTTCTGTCTATCATCATTTTGAGACTGTTTTATTGCAATCATGTCCCAATCTTTCTTCCTTCTTCTGTTTTTCTTCCCATTCAATTTATTCCTTTATACTACCACTGCTAAAGAGATCGTAAAAAAATACAAATATTTTCATGCTCTGTGTAAATTCCATTAGCGTAAAATGTGAATTCTCCACATGACTGTATGTGCGTCCCCAGGCTCCTCTCTGCACACTCTATCTCCAGATTCCACTGTTTGGCTGTGCTTGTGCTGCTTGTAGTTCCCAGGGTGGTCCACACTCTTCAACTCTTTGCGATGTTTTCGCCTTCTAGGACATCACCTCTTTATTTTACACCCAGTATTTCATTAGGATCAGAAATGTGATGTTCTTTGTGAACATGCCCATCCCCAAATCTATCATTTCTTCATCCCCATCGAGTCTTGTCAAAATCTATGAAGGATAAATTATCAGACTACTTAACTATCAACATACAATGTAAACATAAAAAATAAAAACATGACCTACTACGTAGAAGAGGCATGTCTTGATCTGTTCTTTTTATATTTTCCTTTTGTTTTTATCCTTTTAGCAACATCTATGCGCAGATCACACGCTGATCTTTTTGATTACTGCTCATCTGTGGATTACTGAAAATAGTATGAGGAGGGATTGAGAGGGGTGGTTGGTGAGAGTAAATTTGTATAGTCTTAAGCTGAGATTCAAGTTTCTTCAGAGATTGTCTTTTCTTGCCCTCTGTTTTCTCATCCTGTCAATGTCTGGGTAGTTATGGCGCTTAGGGAAGTGTCTTGAGTCACAGGCTTTTTGAGATGGAACCGAGTGGTCATACTTCTTTCCCTCCCTCTAGCTTTCTCCCTTGGTGAGGAGGGTGCATGTCACTATGATTTCTCTTCCGTCTCCATGCTTTATGCCATATTGTGCTGTTGGGGGCTGTCACTCCCTTGCTCCAGCCATTTCCTCAGTTACCAGATGCCATTCTGGACTCTGAAACTTATTTTAGAAAATCTGTATTTTGTTGAAAATCTACAGAAGTATGTATCAACCATTAGCATCCTCCATGCCAGTGTTTTGTTAGATAGGCTTTTTACTGTGTTGAGTCTTCCTATTTTTCACTGTAAATCAAGAGGCTTTTAAAATTTTCATTTAACCCTTCTGTTTTTAGTTTTATGCATTTGCTGTTTAACTTTTAAACTTTATACTAGAATACGACATGCAGAAAAAGGCACAAATCATAAGCCAACAGCTCATTGTATTTTCTCAAAATTACACACCACATAACCAGCCCGCACAATACCAATAAATAGAACATCACCAGTTGCCACAAGAAGCCCCCTTTTTCTGTCCTTTTCCAGTTCTTAATTCCTCTCCCAGCTTCTTTAAATCCCAAGGATAACCGTTCTTGTGGCTTCTAAGACTCAGTTACTTTTGCTTGTGTTTGGACTTAATATAAATGGGATGGAATATCACATCTTCTTCTTTCACCTAACATTATGTCATTAAATCATGATATTAAGCATAGCGATTTTTTGCCAGTTTTTGCTGCTATATGATATTCCATTATTTGAATGGTGCACAATTTCTCCAGTCTACTAAAGGCATACATTTTGGGTTATTTCAGTTTGTAGCTATTCTAGGTAATGCTGCTATAAAAATTCTTAAACGTGTCTTTTGGTAAACATACATGTTCATTTCTATTGCATACACACCTCTGAGTACAATTGCTGAGTCATAGTTTATGCTTATTTTTAGTTTCACTGAATATTGCCAGGAGGTCTTCCAAAGAGATTTAGCAATTTATACATCCATTAGCAATGAATGAAATTACAGTTGCTTCACATCCTCAGCAACACTTTGTATTGCCGGTCATCTTTTTCTTTCTTCCTTTCCTTTCCCTTCCCCTCCCATCCCTTCCCTTCCTGTCCCTTCCCATCCTTCTCTTCCCTTCCTTTTCTCCATTTCCTATTCTTGTTCCCTTTTCCTTCTCCATTTCCTATTCTTATTCCCTTTTCCTTTTCCATTTCCTATTCTTGTTCCCTTTTCCTTTTCCACTTCCTATTCTTATTCCCTTTGGCTTTAATTTTCTTTCCTTTTCCTTTCCTTGTCCTTCTTTTTATTCTTTCTTTAGTCAATCTTAAGTTTTCTGCTGAGTATATAGGTATTATATTGGGGCTTTAATTTGTATTTCCTTTTATTTGCAATCTTCTGTGAAGGGCCTCTTCAAGACTTTCACCCATTTTTCTGTTACATTATCTTTTTCATATTAATTATAGGAATTCTCAATATATTCCATATCCAAATTCTTTGGATAATGTTTAGAGTCTTACTTTCTAATTTTTACCATTCCTAGTTACTACTTTTAAAGCACAAACTTTAAAAAAGAGATATAGCGTAAATATTATAAATTTGTTTCCAATAGCTTTAGGGGATACAAGCGGTTCTTTGTTGCATAGATGAAGGGCATAGTGGTGAAGTCAGGGCTTTTAATGTACTTATCACCCAAATAGTGTACATTGTACCTGATGGGTAGCTTTTGATCCCTCACCCTGCCTCCCAGCCTCCCTCTTTGGAGTCTCTGAAGTTCATTGTACTATGTACTACTCTATATGACCATGTAAGCCTATCATTTGGCCTCTGAGTACATAGAGAATTAGTTTTTCCATTCCTGAGATACTTTACTTAGGATGATGGCTTCCAGTTCCATCAAGGTTGCTGCAGAAGTGATTGGTTCATGGTTCATTACAGCTGAGTAATATTCTGTAGAGTGTGTGTGTGTGTATATACCACATTTTCTTTATCCACTCCTCAACTGATGGGCACTTAGTATGTCACTGCAAATGTGAGTTGTGCTGTTACAAACATGTGAGTGTCTGTGTCGTTTTGACATAATGACTTCTTTTCCATTGCTGGATTGAGGGATGGAATGGTAGGTCTATTTTTAGTTCTTTGAGGAATCTCCGTGCTGTTTTCCACAGAGGTTGCACTAATTTACTTTCCCACCAACAATGAATAAGCATTCCCTTTCCACCACATTCTCATTCCTACCAGCACCTATTCTTTTTTTACTTTTTGTTAATGGCTATTCTCACCGCGTAAGGTGGTATTTCATTGTGGTTTTATTTTGCATTTCCCTAATGATTAGTGATGTTTGCCTTTTTTTTTTTTCATGTTTGTTGGACATTTGTTTCTCTTCTTTTAAAAAATAATTGTCTATATCTTTTGCCCACTTTTTAGTGGGATTATTTGATTTTTCCTTACTGATTTGTTTGAGTTTCTTAGAGATATTCGATATTAGTCCTTTGTCAGGTACATAGTTTGCAGATATTTTTTACCATTCCGTGGGTTGTCTGTTTTCTCCGTTGGTTATTTCTTTTGCTATAGAAGAACTTTTCAATTTAATTAAGTCACATTTATTTATTACTGTTTTGTTGTAATTGCTTTTGGGGACTTAGACATAAATTCTTTTCCTACAAAGTCCAAAACAGTTTTCCTGACTTATCTTATGGTGTCATTTAAGTCTTTAATACCTTTAGAGTTAATTTTTTTATGTAGGGTAAGAGACTGGGATCCATCTTACTTCTGCATGTGGCTATTCAGTTTTCCCAGCACCATTTATTGAATAGGGCTTCCTTTCCTCGGTGTATGTTGTTATCTGGTTTGTGGAGTTATTAGTTCGTTCAGGTGTGTGGTTTCATTTCTGGGTAGTCTACTCTGTTCTGTTGATCTGTAAGTCTCCTTTTATACCTGTACTATGTTGTTTTGGCTACTGTAGCCTTATAATATAATTTTGAAGTTACATAATGTGGTGCCTCCAGATTTGTTCTTCTTTCTTAGGATTCCTTTGGCTATTTGGACTCTTTTTAGAGTACATATGAAATTTAGGATTATTTTTCTAATTTTGTAAAAAATGACAGACAGAGGTATTTTGATATGAATTGCATTGAATCTGTAAATCACTGTAAGAAACATGGACATTTTAACAATGTTGATTCTTCTAATCAATGAGCATGGGATATTTTTCATTTGCTTATGTCATCAAGAGTTTCTTAGTATTGTGTAGCTCTCCTTCATTAAGTATATCCCTAGATTTTGTTTGTTTGTTTGTTTTTGGTAGCTGTTGTGAATGGGATTAACTTCTTGGTTTGATTCTCAGCTTGGCTGTTAGCAGTGTACAGAAATGGTACTGATTTGTGTACATTAATTTTGTAAGCTGAGAGTTTACTGAAATCTTTTGTCAATTTTAGGAGTCTTTTGGAGGAGGCTTTAGGGTTTTCTAAATACAAGATCATACCATCAGCAAACAGGAATACTTTGACCACTTCTTTTCCAATTTGGATGCTGTTTATTTTTTTCTCTTGCCTGATTCCTCCGGCAAGAACTTACAGTACTATCTTAAATAGAAGTGACTACAGTGTCTTGCTTCAGTTCTTAGGCAGGAATTTACTCCATTCAGTATGATATTGGCTGTAGGTTTGTCAGGAATGGCTTTTATTATTTTGAGGTACATTTTATCTATACCTAGTTTAAGGATATTGATCCTGAAGGGGTATTAGATTTTATTAAATGCTTTTTCTGCACCTATTGAGATTATTATATTATGAGTTTTGTTTCTAATTCTATATGGCCAATCACATTTATTAATTTGTGTACGTTGAAGCATCCCCATATTCCTGGGATGAATCCCACTTGATCTAACACATCATTTTTTTTTTATGTGCCATTGGATTCTGTTTGCTTAGCATTTTATTGGGAATTGTTGTATTTATATTCATGAGGGATAGTGGTCTATAGTTTTCTCTTTTTTTCCCAGCTTTGGTATTAGGGTGTCACTAGCTTTTTAATGAGTTAGGGAGTATCCTAAGTATTCTAACATCCTCCTTCATGTTACTGATAAATTTTTGTCAGGTAGATACAGGTACCAGCTCTTCTTTTTAGATCTGGTAGAAATTGGCTGTGAATCCATTTGGTACCAGACTTTTTTTATTGGGAGATGTTTTGTTACTCATTCAGTCTTGCTACCAGCTATTGATCTGCTCAGAATTTCTAATTGTTCTTAATTCAAGCTTGGGAGTTCTTATATTTCCAAATATTTACCTATTTCCTTTAGATCTTTGTTTAAAGATGTTCTTAGCAGTCTTGGATTATTTTTGTATTTTTGTGGCATCAGCTGCAATGTCTTATTTCTCATTTGTAATTGTACTTATTTTAATTTACTCTTTTCTTGGTTAATTAGACAGGTCTATTAATTTTATCTTTTCAAAGGATCAATTTTTATTGTATTGATTTTTATACCATTTTTTTGTGTTTCAATTTCATTTAATTCTGCTCAAGTGTCTATCATTTCTTTTTTGCTTCTAATATTGCATTTGATTTGTTTTCCTTTTTCTAGTTCCCTGAGGTGAGATATTAGGTTGTTACTTTTTTTTTCAGTTTTTGGCCAGGGCTGGTTTTGAAACCACCACCTTTGGCATATAGGGCTGGCCCCCTACTCCTTTGAGCCACAGGCACCACCCACTTTATGCTTTTTCTATCTTTTTGATGTAGGCATTTAAAGCAATGAACTTGCTTCTTAGTACTTTTTCTGTATGCCACAGATTTGGTAGCTTATGTAGTTATTCTCATTCAATTCAATTTTTTTTTATTTCCAACTTGATTCCCTCATTAACCCAAAGGTCATTGAGTACCAATTTGTTTAATTTCCTTGTACTTCTATCATTTTGAGTGTTCTTCTTCAGAATGATTTTTGGTTTTATTTCAAATGTGGTTTTTAGAAGATACATGATGTTATTTTGATTTGCTGAGACTTTTTTTGTGGCCTATCATATAATCTATCTTGGAAAATGTTGCATGTACTGATGAGAAGAATTTATATTCTGTAATTTTGGAACAGAATGTTTGATATCCATTGCTGTCTCATTACTTAAATGCAGTCTTTCTTTGTTGATTTTAAGTGATATACTATTTGCAATAAATTTTCTCTTTAGATCAGTGCTTCTCAACCTTCCTGATGCTACGGCCCTTTAATACAGTTCCTGTGGGTCAAGAACCACTGATCTACATCAATCATTTGGTATAGTGTTGAAGTCCCCCACTACTACTATGTTCCTGTTTATTTCACTTCTTACATTTAATAGTATTTGTATTATAAATCTCGGAGCTCTGGTGTTAAGTGCATATTTTGGGGGGACTATTATATCTTCTTGTTGAATTTATTCCTTTATCATAAAATGAGCATTCCTTTTCTTTTTTTTTTTTTTTACTATTTTTGAAATAAGTCTGTTTTATCTATTGTAAGTATAGCTGCTGCTTCTCAGTTTTGATTCCATTTGCATGGAATATTTTTTTCTATCCTTTACCATGACTCTGAGACTCTTTACAAGTAAAATGAGTTTCTTTGAGACAGCAGATATTTAGTTTATGTTTTTTTTTAATCCATTCTGTCAACCAATATCCTTAGAGTAGGGTATTTAGACCATTTGTGTTTTATGTTAATATTGATAACTGAGATACCATTCCAGTCATAATATTGATTTTTACCTAGTTGCTTTGTATTCTCCTGTGTTACTGTTTTGTAAAAACTGTGAATTTTTACTTTCAAGTGTTTTTACACTGTGAGTATTGACTGTTCTCTTTGGTGTTTAGAGCACTATAGAACATTTCTTGTCTGGAAAAAAATTTTATTTCTCCTTCATTTATGAAACTTGTTTTTGTATGACATAAAATTCTTGCTGACAGTTGTTTTGTTTAAGAGTGCCAAAAATAGGGCCCCAATGTCTTCTGGAATATAAGGTTTCTGCTAAGAAGACTGCTGTTAGTCTAAAGGGTTTTCATTTGTCAATAGCTTAATGCTTTCATCATGTAGCTTGTAGGATTTTCTCCCTCACTTTGACTTTGGCCAGACTGATGACTGTGTGCCTTAGTGATACCCTATTTGCAATAAATTTTCCAAGAGTGTGATGACATTCTTATATCAGCATTTCCAAATTTTTAGCAAGACCAGGGAAGTTTTCTTCCATTATTCCCTCAAATAGGTTTTTCATGTTTCTTTCCTTCTCCCTCAAGGATAGCTACAATTTTATTTTGGGTAATTTACATAATCTCATATTTTTCAGAGACCTCATTTCTTTTCAGTCTCTGAAATTCATTTTTCTGTTTGGTCTAGTCTATCATTAAAACTTTCCACTATATTGATACTTCCCTAAATGATTCTTTCATTTCCAGAGTTCTATTATACAATCTATCTCTTTAGTGAATTTTTTATTCATGTATTGCATTTTTTTTGTTTGTTTCTTGGTGTTGAATTTTAACTTTCTCATCAATACTATTGAGCTTACTTATGATCCATAATTTGGATTCTATATCTGACATTTCAAAAATTTCTTTTCATTTCGAGTACATTGCTAGAGAGCTAGTGTAATCCTTTGGGGGTATTGAATAACTGGGTTTCTTCATGTCCACAGAGTTCTTATGCTGGTTCTTTCTCACCTAGAGTCTCTTGCCTCAGTTCAAAACAGATAGCTTTATAGTTAGTTCATTTGTACTCTGCCAGGAAGTCTGCTACTCTGCGTAGAGAGAGAGAAATAGGTATACTGCCTTTTGTCCCAAGTACGTAGGTACCCACTGTGGTGTTGCTGAAAATTTGGGTCATTTGGACCTCAGGCGCCTAGTAGAGTATTCAAAAGCTAATGGTGTAGACTAGTAGGTAATCCCTAGTTCCTAGACCCCTGGATGTCATGCTTAGATTCTAGGGGGCCAGACCAAGACCAAGCTTTTCATACTTACCCTTAAGCCTCCCTAAGTTCAGGCATTGGCTATGATAGTAAAGGGTAGCATGTTCTTCTGCTCCAAAATAAATGCTCAGAGAGGAAAAAAGTAGAAGCACTGTAATACTGGGACAGGATGGACAGGCCTCTCTTGACAGTATTAGTAGTGGTAAACAGCCGTGAGACAGACAACACCACTCACACTTCCATAACTCAGCAGGGGTGGTGGTCTCTGTCCTTCAGGGCACAAAAGCACCCAAAACTCCCACCCTTGGCCAGCTGCAGCAGTTGGTGGAGGCAGTTCAACATGCTATGTGTCAGACTCCTGACTGATGGTAGACTATGACTGAAATACTCCTCTGGAGAGGTGTGGTTGTGCCTGGTACTTGCCTCCAGGGAAGGTAGTCTCCTCCCTGAAGTGACATTCAGCTTGGGGAAGGGACTGCTACCCTTGCCTTCCTTCAGTGGAGGTGGTAATTTTTGTTCTTGCGGCACATGAAAGCATTTGCTTTGGGTTTTTTCAATGGAGTGAGCTCCAAGCTCTGTGAAAGCCTAGGAATGATAGTGGCTCTGTTGGAGGCAGAGCAGCTGCTCCCAAGTGCCTTGCCTTAATCATCCCCTGTGGTTCTGAGTCGAAACAGTCCGCTCTGCCAAAGGCGAGGCAGCCACTACCAGGTGCTCTCATTTGCTTTGTATAGGGATTTGAGCATACATAGATTTTGGGTGTCTGTAAACCCAACTTCCAAGGCAGGATTGTATAAAGCCAGGGGTCAAAGGCAAGCCTGGGTAACATAGCAAGACCGCATTTCTAAAAAAAAAAAAAATTAAAAATTAGCTGACTGTGGTGGCATGCAACTGTAGTCCCAGGTATTCAAGAGGCTGAGGTAGGAGGATCACTTGATTCCCTGTGGAACTCTCACCACTCCCAAGCAGAAACAGCCTTACAGCATGGCTGCCTTGGCAGCAGTGGGCAGGGAAAGGGAGGAAGAGGAAGAAAAGGCCCTAGATTGTGAAGAGTGTCTGCACTGGAAGGTACATGGACAACTTTGGATTATGAGCCAAGGGCTCTCTGGTAAGGAGAGTGCCTGTTTTGTTCTCTTTTGCCTTAAAAAGCATTCATGTCACTCCTAGGTCCCCTTGAGGCAGCCTACCCTATGGGTCAGAGGTCCAGGAACACTGCTTTGTGGCTGTCACAGTCCAAGTGGGTGCTGGGGAGCATTTTTGTGGCATCTAGTGATGGACACTGAGGGCCTGACCTCTTTTCGGTAGGATAAAAGCATTGGGAGTGTGTGCAGGCACTGCCATCTCAGCTCAGGTCTGTGGCAAAGGAAAACAGCCCTACTATGCAGGTGCACATCCTGGGGCTTTGTTTCCAGGAAGTTCTTGGGTTCACCAATGACAGCAATGCCTAGATCTGTTAAGGAAGAAGGGCCCTCCAACAGATTAGGAACTGGCTGACTGCAACAACTGCAAGGGTAGTGAAAATAATCACTCTCAGCTGCCCTTTCTGCCAGGCTGAGTCCTTTAGTGGTTAGTCTCTGTCAAGATACAGACCCTCCCTTACTCTGCTCTGATAAGGATAGGTTCTAATCCTGCCCCTCAGTATTTCACCTGCTCTATGCTTTCTCACCTGAAGCTTTTTCCTCTATTTGGTACTATCTGGTGACTAGTATCTCTAGGTGGCCATCTTGTTCTTTCTCTTCAATCAAATGTTTTATCTTGTGTTTAGTAGTTTTAATTTACTTAATTTTGATATAGCATTATTATGTTAAAACTACATGGAATAGATAGAAAAATAGTCTTGTCAATTTGAGGCAATACTTAATGGTAAAAAATCAAATAAGAATCTGTAGGTGATTAGGATATAAGTAATTTCCACAGACTATTTTTTTCTACTTAGAAAATATGTCAAATAATCTTGAAATAAACAGTTCAAATTTTTGAATTAAGAAATTTTATAAACTTTCAGTTACATAGTCATATATTAGCTTCATTTAGTATAGGTTTTTCTCTTGCCTGAAATCATTTGTGGGATTGAAGACATGCTACCCCAATGTATGCCCCTTGGCCTTGAGAAAGCAGCAGAAGTAGGAAGGTCTCTCTGAACTTCTCCCACTCATCTCTTAAAGGAAGGCTTAAAAAAATTCTCTGACTTCCTTCTAAAACTGTAGGAACCTCATGCCAGAGAGATCCTTCCTATACCTAGAAGAAAGGAATGAAGACAGAGAGAGACCAAAAGAATCTAAACAAACAGACCTTGCTAAGCCCCCCCCCCATTTTATGATTATAGAGCATATCCCTTCATTCCCCAAACATACTGCTGCATAACTGTTCAATTACATAACTCTTCATCAAACTCTAGCATAAAAACATACAGTCTTCCCTGTTTCTTTGTGTCTTGATTTCTGAAAATTCCCTATCATATAAAACTTATATGAAATGAATTTGAATGTTTCTTTCTCACGAATGTGTCTTTTATTATAGAGGTCTCAGTCCTGAACCTTGCAGGGAATAAGAAATCTTTTCTCCCCTACATCATTAAATTTAAATTTATTTAAGATTATATAAATTCTTTAGAATTATAGAGTGACTATCTCTTAAAAAGTAATATTGTGTAACCCTTTCTCTTATTGCTTGTAATACATCTTTTTTTCCATTAGTTTTTTTCTCTCTGAAATACACGGAAATCTGTAATAACTTCCTTCTATAGAATATGAGAAACTCAAATATGTAGTATAGTAGCATAAGCCCTATTGTAATGTCATTTTTTCTTCCCCCTTCACAGATATTTATGCAGATTTTTTTCTATGTATATTTGTCCTCTATACATACAAAAAAAGCTCCCTATGTATTTCTTCTTTTCTAACTACCCCATGCTTTCTACACATTCTTTTTCTTTTAAATGGCACCTGCTTCATCCTAGAACAGTCGTTCTCAACCTTCCTAACACTGTGACCCTTTAATACAGTTCCTCATGTTGTGGTGACCCCCAACCATAAAATTATTTTCATTACTACTTCATAACTGTAATTTTGCTCCTGTTACCAATCTTAATGTAAATATCTGCTATGCAGGATGTATTTCCATTATTACAAAGGGATCACGACCCATAGGTTGA
>CAUYQV010154864.1:0-14947 GCA_963574575.1 Galagoides demidoff | reverse complement strand
TTTTAATTCTGATTATTTCCTGCAGTATTTTATGATATTAGTTCTTAATTTAGGATATACCATGGCCCAGCCATCAGGCTAAGGAATTTGTCTGTGATCAGTAATCTTTAGAAATATTTTGCCCGGTAATTTGTGTGCATTTCCCTTTTGCAAATGAAGATGGGGGGCTCTATAAAGTGGTCGTACCCAGACCCAAGGGTGTGCCCGACTCTGTCATTTCCAAAGCTGAAGATCTTTCTGTTGGATCCCTAGAAGTTTGGCCCCTGGAGGGTGCTTGTAAGTCTTTTTAGGGAGTCTTAGGTATAACACGGTTGGAAGTCCAGTTAGGTTGGCAGACTGGCAGCCGAATATCTGGATTTTGAGTGTAGGATAGAGGTTTTTGCCTGTGACCCAGCGGTCTTCTGGTTTTTATATGCTCTTTCATGTAAATTGCTTTATCTTGGTTTTATTTCACAGCCAGACCGATTTCCAAGTGTGGTAAGAAATGAGTGAGTGGAAAGGGGCCCCAGAGCCGTGTCAAGATCTCTTACTACCTGAGGCAGATTCTTACTTGCTGCTGAGATAAGGATACAATTAACATGGAAAGCTGAGGTGGATACTTAACTCTTCATTGATGATAACAGTGTATTTTATGGAGCCCTTTCTTTGGAGGATTTCATTAGATACCTGGAATTTCCCCCATCTACTTCCCACTTTTTAATTTGTGCATCTGATTTGGGTTTCTAATCACCCTCAGTACACCTTCCCATCAATTAGAAGTCCGCTCTCAGGCGGCTTTCAGCCTCCGTCCCTCTCAGGTGGTGACCTTCGTGCATTCCTCCTACACCTGCATCCATTTTGACCCCCTTCTCCGTAAGTAGGTCACATAAGTAGGCAGTAGAGTAAGTGAGTCTCCAAGCAAGATGACAGTGGATTTTAGGTAATTGACAATCATGACCAGCTCACATACAGTACCTGGTCCCTTTCAAGTGTCCTTACACTTTCAGCCTCTCTTAGCTTTGTGCTCAAGTGCATAATAATCTGATTGATTTGGGGCTTTGAGCAAATCAGGAATTTCTGTCTCACGTGTAGACACCCAACGGAAAGGAAGGGGTAACAGTAAAGTCAGGAGAATTGGTGCATGGGTGGGTCTAACCCACAAACCATCTCATACCAAATATTAGCTTGTCGAAATGCCTTTACTCTTGGCAGGCAGAACCTAAGAGGATGTGATTTGAGTGGAGTTTTCATGCCCTGTGTGCTTATTGTATTCTTGCTACTGATGCAAACATTATCTGTAATTACATTTTCAAGTGACTGAAAATTGCAGGCTTTGTTGAACAAAAATACAGCCAAAGAATGGAATGTATATCCACTCCACCCTCATTATAGGGCTTTCAGAAGTCTGACTGTAAGTCCCAATACCATGGCTCTCGACGACATGATACCAACTCCGTTCTCAGATGTTTGAACACTCGGTCACAGTGCCGGGTTCCCAGCGATCACATAATGGGGGGAACACGCTATTACTCTGTTAGCGCTCCGTCGGCTCCGTTGTTGACTCCCAGTGGCACCTCCTCTCACGAGTCCTCTGTTTTCAGGTCATAAGACAAGAAACCACAGTTGGATTCAGGGCCAAGCCTGTCGGGCAAAAAAATCAAGAAAGTCGGTTGAGGAAAAACACGCTGCTGGTGCTTGCCGGGGCAGGGGCGGCTGCATCTCCGTGACAGCATGTCAGCTGCCCGTCCCGCAACCCTACACGGGCTCAGTAGAAAAAGACAAAAGTGCTTCCCAGAGCACCTCTGTGTCAGAGCCCTCCTGTGTCCTCAGACCCGGCCAACTTGACTCCTAGGCACACGGTACAACTCTCTCTCTAATTTCAGAACCATTTGGCATGAAGTAGCATATTCTGGCTTAGTATTTCGCTCATTGTTGAGTATCGTTATAAAACCCAGGGAACTATTTAATGAAATACATGTTCCTTGGTTTTGGATGGAAAGCTGATGGGAGAAGTTACGATGACATCGTTGTTGTTTTTTTTTGTTTGTTTGTTTTTAAAATTTTTAAATTTATGGTCAATGACAGTGTTTGGCAGTGTTGTAAATCATCTTCCAGGCCCTAGGAGAGTCCAAGCTCTTTGAAAAACTAAAATATTTACTGGGATGTCTTTACTCAAAATAGAAGCAGAACAAATACTTGACTCATTTTGCTCAGAATACCCCTAGGCTTTTCCCGATTCTCTTGCGTCTAACAGGTGGGGCAAACATGTCGTCACATAAATGTTCATGGTGCTATAACTGTGAACAGTTAACGTATAACTGTAGAGACTTGGATGCCCTCTAATCTCTTGTCACCTTTTCTAAAATAAGTAATAAACTCCAAATGTACGTGGGTTTTGGATAGATCATCTAGTGATATAATAGATGAAGGTTACCAGTTCAGTATTTTCAGCATCATTCATGGAACTGAAGTAAGATAACTTCGGGGTCATAGTAAAAAGCTTTTGATGGAATACAACACATCAACAAGAGTTTTTTTCATTTTTCTGGGTAAGTGAATTATTGCAGCCTTTGAAGCTAGGCTCTGCAGTGAAAATTCCAAGACCTAAAGCAGTCTCCGTAATATAATATAACCGCCCAGTTGTAAGGTATGAATGAGGGCGTCTTAATTTGTGTATTTCGTGAGTTCTGTCTGTGAATTACAAATACTCCGTCTCAATGTGCAGGGCACTTTTTTGACTGGGTATGTGTGTTTATGCCTCTGACAAAGTGCCTGGGCTTTTGATAGCTTGGATTCTTAGCCAATCAGCAAAACTAACTTTAAGAAATGTAATTAGCCTAGAACCAAAGTAAATTAGCTTTTAAAGTTATCTAATTCTCTGGGTTTCTTGTGAGCCTCCACAGTAGCTAATGGATTCCAGTGTGGTACTGTAAACACAGAGTAGGTCAGAAACATGTGGCCGTTGTACAGTTTGTATTTCAGATTGAATAGTTAAAATTAAGGCACACGGTACAACTCTGAGGAAAAAAACAACAACTGAGGATTTTAGGACTCGAGTCACCACTAACCTATTCAGCCAAACTGATGTGGTGTCATCATGTGGCAACAACTTAAACATTTTCTGTACTAAAGTCTTTTTTTTCCAAAATGTCTACCAGTGAACAAGAGTTTATCTTAAACATCATTTTTAACACAAATACTCAGTTTCAAAGTCTCATAGTGTGCTGGCTGGTTGCTGGCTGTTCTAGGTGTTAACAAAATTTGATCAAGTGAAATTTCAAGCATTCAGTATTTGATTACTCTGAGCTTTGACTATTCTGTTGACTTTGCCTATTTCTTCTCCAGGGAAACACTACTTTAAAACAAAGATAGATCTGTACTTTTGTGATGTTTGAGGGTATAGTGGATTAAAAAGGGATTTGCTTGTTGGGACACAAGAATTTCACTGTTCCAGCTTTGTAAAGACCTATATTCTTCACCCTGGTGATCAGATGGGGTAAACAGTCTAAGAGTGCCTCATTTTTTTTTTCTTTTGTTGCGTCTACATCACTCCTAAATTTCTTGAAAATGTCTCAGGAGTTCTTCATTACTGAGAACACTGGAGGAAACAGTCATTTGGAGCAAACGTGTGTACATTAGTATTAGAATTTCATGATCTTGGCCATTTGGATTGTAGGATGCAATTAGCTCATAATGGGGAAAAATTTAAGTAATTTATCAAAACTAGCGATAATACAGTGCTTTCCCATCAAAAAGAGCTAAGTGGTAGCAGTGCCCTACTCAGCGAGGCCAGGATAGATCTGGTAGGACCCACAGAATGAGTTGTGGAAGCATAAGTCCACCTCTTGGCTTCATGAACTTCACATAGGAAACTTCTTTAATTCACACGGGATAGAGAATCTTGAGAACAAGTGAGTACACATCATTTTGAAAACAAGAAGATGGAGCTAGCAGTGACTCAGCATTCCATGTATGACCCTCACGCTCTTTTTCATGCTCTTGGGTCTCAAGATACAGTGACTGTGTGACCTGTTTTGCTGAGATGTTCCCAGTTTACGCCTGTCACTCCAGCGTCACCATCAATAGTGTCCCCCTGTACTCTGAAAAGTGCCCCAGTTTGGATCAATTACATGGTTCCCCCTTCTCACATCTGATGCTCTGCCCCCAGCTTTCTTAAACATAAATACGTGTACCAGGTTTTAAAAGTCAGTCTGGGGCATTATCCCAAACACTTTCCACAAAAAAATGATGATTAATGCTTTTAAACCTTCAGGAAAATAAATTTTTAGCCTCTCTTTCTCCAACTCAGTTTCTGACCTAAATCCTTACAAATAATAGAAAAGTTATTTAGCAGAATTTACCCAACGTTTACTTGATGTTTCTAACGTATTAGCACCTGGTTTGGGGCACTCAGCGATGTGCTAGCTCATTCACTTAGGATTTCTTCCCACTCAAATGGCTTGTGCTAGAAATTACTCCCTACAGCGTTCTGTGAACACCTAGGTTCAGCCTTGGTGGCCCCTGAGATGAGACTTTCAGGGGAAACCCTTCTGTTCAATTCAGTTAAATTAATAACTTTTCCCCAGTCTGGAAAGCTCAAATAGGAAGCTCAGATACTTCTGATGGCTTTCAGCCAAAGCGTGACCAGAGCCACAAAATGATCTGATGACGTCCCGGCTTTGTCTGTTCTCAGCGCCGCCTTTTGTGAGACAGGGGTGAGTTCAGCCAAGGTGTGATGACCCCAGGGTGCCCAGGTAGACTCAGGCATTGGGATCCCTGAAATGCCTTGTTTTCACTCCACGAGGCTAATTACTCTTTCTCATCCAGTGCTCGAGTTTCAGGAGATCGGTGAAATGTGTGTGTTTAAAATTGATTTCCTGATTTTTACATTTATACCCAGCTGTTTGTTATTCAGTTCAGCCATCAGCATCTGAGTCTCAATGGACCATGTAATGTGCAGCTGTAGCCAGATGTAACGCTTTCCCTCCCTAAGTGTTTCTGTCAGAAGCTTAGAGAGGCAGGCTAAAAACTGCTGATAACCGTGTAGCCTGCATTAATTTACCCTGTGGAGCTACACAAATTCCGCTTGGCAATTTTATTTCGTGACCAACAAGCAGAGCAATGTTTGTGATCTCCATCCCCGGTAGTAATGTTGACACTGTATATATCAAGTGTATCTGCGCTGATATGAAAGGTACTTGTACCATTAATTCAAACTGCAGGAAGCTGTCTGATCTGCAGGTATAAATACTCCGGAAACCAGGTCGTGCTTAAGAAGCGTCAGCCAGGATTCAAGTCAGACCTCTGCCTGGATTAACAGAGGTCCATAAACTAGTCTCCTAAACCAAGAATTTCTTAGAAAAAATAAATTTAGGATCGTTCTTCAGCCTATAGACAAAGCTTGATTCTAATTTGCATTTGTTATCCCAAGCTGTGTTTTCTTTTGTATTCGTATGATGTATCTTTGTTTAGAGGCCAAAGCTTCTCCTAAATTTAATTACTTCCCTTGGAGGCTTTAAATTGAGGGCAGTGTCTATTAATTGTTAATTACTTTGCTCTGCCTGTACACAGTAAAGGTACAGTTACTAATTGAAGGTAGGTTCCGCCCAGTGACGAGACGCTTCTCCAGTCTCGGTATTTACCTTTCTTTGGGGACTGATTTTTATTTCTCTAATCTTACCTTCACTAAACACAGAAGTAGACAGGCAGTGATACGTCGCCCATTGCTGCGATCCAGTGTTGCAGAGCAGGACAGATAAATGGGATCATCTTTGGCTCCGGGTTGCCATCTGGTGGTTTCTTGATCTCTTTAGTCTCCTTAGACCAGTCTCTGATGGGAAGACGATACTCCTGCGTCTGTTCCATTTCGAGTTTTATCCCCAGATCCTTCTGGGAATTTGCAGATGGCCTTCTTGCTCCTGGTGGACAAGGAGGACACATCATTATGGCCCGGGAGCCTTTCGTCATTAAGGTATTTATTGCTGGTCTTTTGTATATTTGGCAGCTTTGACTGTCTTCTTAAACTCTTACTGCGGGTCTTTTATATATGTTTGGCAGTTTTGACCATCTTCTTAAAATCCTTCTGTTGGGTCTGGGACACATGGTTCTTTCTCCCTTTTTGCTGGTCTTCACGGCTCCTCCCACCTCCAGACGGTGGGCTCCTGCCTTCGCTCTCAGCTTGTCCTTCTCAGGCTGCCATTTCTACAGAGCTTACATCCTCCACTGCCATGCATATTCTAATTGAGGAGGGGAGCTGTGTCTCAACAGTTAATATTTTATTTTTATATGGATGTCTGTTATATTCCACAATCCTAAAATTTTAAATTTCATGAAAAATTACAAAGAGAGAGCGCAAGAAAGAATTGGGCTGTAGGTTGACTTAACGAGCAGCGGTAAGCTGAAAAGCTTGAGATTTTCTTATTACTGGAAAGCTTAGATTTATGGCAAAAGAAAGTGATTTTAGTTTGTCGTTTTTATTAGATTTGGTGTGGAATAAAAGAAAGTTCTGTCATCCCTAGAAGTCTGACCGGGTAGTAGCCTTGTTCAATTATAAACCTACCATCTCTGCTAGGAACAACAGGCAGAGGGCCAAAGCCCGCTTGGGAGGTGCTGTGAGGGCAGATCAGTGTTCCAGAGGACCTCTCAGCCTCATTTGAGAAATGACTTCCCTTTTTTCCATCTGCAGCTTGGCTTCCCTTTGTGGAGTCCTCTTGCGTAGCCTCTGGCCTATATTCTTAAGAGAAAAATGCTTCTATTCTTAGAAGGTGTCTAAGGTGGTTCTCGCTGTATTGCATCGCCAAGTTGTGCCGGTAGAGGTATGTGGTGTGTGAAATTGAATGGTATTTCACACGGCGGTGCTTATTAAGTTATTGATACAGGATGGTTGTCGACTTAAGCAAGGTATGAAGTTAATCCTATTAGAAAGTGATTACTCGTCTACCCAAATACATCAAAAGAGTTGTAGCTGGGGCACTGGGACAGCAGGAATTTTGACAGGATTTCTATTATCAGTGAGATACTATGCAGTGCACAGCTATAAAAATGATTCTGGAGTGAATCTCGGCATATGCATTTCAGCACTGATTCTGTACACCCTACACACATAAATTTATAAACCATACGTAAACTACAAAAGAGGGTGGGATAAACACTCTCAAGGATTACAGTATCACCTTAGTATGAATATCCCATCTAAAGGCATTTTAATATTTGGAAACCTCATCTATGATCTTAAAAATCATGAAATTATTTCAGATTATACCGGCTGAGTCCATTTTTATTGAAATGTTTCTGGCAGCAGTGAAGCTCCCTTACTAAACAGGCTTTTGGAATTAAGAATTGTGTTCTAAGCTCTTCAGGAGAGAGCAGGGAGAGGGCCTTGGGTCGGAAACCAGCTGTCTTGGCTTTTTATTGCCCCCTAAGCTGAGTGTCCCTGGGCGTCCACCACCTCCTGCCTGTGTGTGCACGCCCGGCAGGCCACCGCAGGGGCTCTCACGGTGCTGAGAGTGGAGTGGCTACATCTTTGGAGTCTGTGCGGTTGCTCCTGTTAGCCTGGAGGACTCTGAGAGCACAAACCCAGGTGAAGTGAGCCCTGGGGATGCAAAACGAGAAAGGGAGGAAAATGGAGAGCTCATTGCTGATCCTGAAATGAACTGATCAGATGCCCATGGACCACTCTCCATATGCAGGATTTGGAGTGTCAAGACAGAAACCTCATCACAGCCAACATAGGACTCCTTGAAATATGACCTGTCTCTTCTGCTAACTGTGCGAACTTGGACTCTAAGGGCAGGGAGCTGTGCAGTCACCATGTGGACTAAAAGGGCCAGACGTGTGCTATGGACTCACTCCTAGAAAACAGCTCGGTCCTTATTTGCCTACATGCACTTTTTATTCCTTTCAAATTCTTTATATGCTTCCACTGCTTTTCTTTTGAAGAAAATTTTTGTGTTGTAGTTTCTTTTTACAATTAGATTTCAAGCCACTCACTTGAGGACAGGTTTAAGTATACTTCATAACTTTGGTCATTGAAGTAGGAACTTACCTACCAGTTTTTAAGGCTAGTTTCATTAAAAAATAAGAAATAGGCCAGGTGCACTGGCTCACTCTTTAATCCCAGCACTCTGGGAGGCTGCTGTAGGCGGATTCCTTGAGCTCAGGCATTCGAGACCAGCCTGAGCAAGAGTGAGACTCTGTCTCTACTAAAAATAGAAAAACTAGCTGGATGTTGTGGCAGACTCCTAAAGTCTCAGCTATGGGGAGACTGAGGCAAGAGAATTACTCAAGGGAAAGAGTTTGAGGTGGTTGTGAGCTACGATGGCCCCAGTACTACACCCAGGGTGACAGAGTGAGACTCCGTCTCAAAAAAATAATTATATATCAATCCCGATGCCATGGGAGAAACTTGAGCTTGCGGTGCTGATAGATGTTATTAAATCCAGATGACTTTGGGACCTGTGGTGGTAGATGTCAGGAAGGGGTTGGGTGGCTTGGGGTGTCCTTTCATCAAGCTAATTATTACGTACAAAAGGTGTTGGTGGTCTTTATGTGGGCCATGGCCAATGGATTTTTAATGAAAGACTTCCTTTTTTCAGGGAGTTCTGTGTGCCTTAGGAAAATGGTAAATTTTGAGAGATTTTTAAATTCTCATGTCATTGATAATGGGACTGCATGATTCCAAGGGAAGGCAGGACAAGAAGAAGTTGAGGAATTCTCATGGCGGTGGACTCCCGAAGGGCAGGGAGGCGTTTATGTATCTGATGGGGTCTTCACAGGGTTCTCTAGCTGAATTGCCTCCAACAATATGGAAATAATTCAAAATGAGCACTAACAAGATGTAGATGTCGGTGTTGAGGAGAAGAAACAAAACAGGTTCTCTGTTATGTAAACATCTCGTCTTCTGCTTAGTACCTGATAAGATCTTAATCTCCTTTAATAACATTTTTACATCTGATAAATCACATCATACAATAAAAGTAACAAGTAGTTTATAGACACTTTAAAAAGGTGTAATTGGTATGGAATTTTAATTATGGAGCAGTAGAATTCTGAGCCACCAGGAAAAACCTATTTTATGCTGTATTTTCTGGGTAGCAACTTATTTTGTTGCAGTTATTGGTTCTGGTCTGCTTGGTTGCTCCATTTCCTCTATATAATGATTTGAGGTGTTATTCCTCGGTTCAGCAAGTACGTGTTCATTAAATACTTTTAATGTCTACCTGTGTGCCAGGTACCATTCAAGGTTCAGGGAAACTCATGATTTAATTAAAAAAAAAAAAGTTCAGGGAAACTCCGTGTCCTCACAGTTACACGTGTTGACATGCTCAGCGTTAATGGAAAAGACTGTTTCTTATTTCTCTTTTATCTTGCGAGTTCTCCACTTCCAACCATTTCAGGCTTCCGTTTTTTGGAATTTTCCATCATTCAAGCCTACATTAGGCCTCTGTTGAACTCTGTGAGCGGCTATTAAAGCTGCTGCTTGGGGCTCGGCGCCTGTGGCTCAATCCGCTAAGGCGCCAGCCACGTACACCTAAGGTGGCGGTACGAATCCCCAGCCCAGGCCCGCCAAACAACAATGATGGCTGTAACCAAAAAATGGCCGGGCATTGTGGCGGGTGCCTGTGGTCCCAGCTACTTGGGAGGCCGAGGCAGGAGACTCGCTTGAGCCCAGGAGTTGGAGGTTGCTATGAGCTGTGATGCCATGGCACTCCACCCAGGGGGATAGCTTGAGGCTCTGTCTCAAAAAAAAAAAAAAAAAAAAAAGCCACTGCTCAGGCCTCCTGACACTAACAGTGTCTTAGGCTGGTTGTGCTGCTGTAACAAAACATTGTAGACTGGGTGGCTTAAATTACAGGCAGCTCTGGAGACTGGGAAGTCCGAGAATAAGCTGCTAGCAGATTGGGTTCTTGGTGAGGGCTCTTTGTGGTCTATAGACAGCTGGTTTCTACGTCCTCACATGGAAGGACCATTTTTCTTCCTAACGAGGCCCTGCTCCCATCCTGGGGCTCTACCCTTCTGCCTTCAGCTACGCCTCATCACCTCCCACTGGCCCCACTTCCTAGTGCCATCATGTTGGGGGTCAGGGCTTCAACATGGGCATGTTTTTCCCTTGTATGTATATACCACAGTGTATTCATTTGTTTGTGTTTTGGTGGCCATCAAGGGTGTTGCGGCTGGTACAAACCATGCTACGATGAACATTCATGCCTAAGTTTTTGTGTGCACATTGAATTCTCCTGGGTGTCACGCCTGGGAATGGGCTTGCTGGCTCATGTAAGTTTTGAGGAACTTTCAAACTGTTCTTTAAAGTGACCGCTCAGTTTTGTCTTCCCATCAGCAGGGTACAGGTTCCCGTTCCTCCACATCCTTGCCAACAGTTGTTACTGTCTCTCCCGGTGGTGTTGTCAGTTACTTGCTCTGTAGATGAAAAGGGTGGGATTCAGAAGGTAAGAGCCAAACCAGAGGGTCTTAGGCAGCTCCAGGGATAGAATTCACATCTCCGGGCTCATATTCACCATTTTTTCTGCGTTTCAGGACAGTTGGGTGAGCACAAAAAACATGAGAACACAGGTGTTCTGGAATTATCTATTTTTATTTTCTCGTGGGGATAGAGCATTTGGTTTTTCCTGATCTGTGATGATAGACAATTGCAGTCTGTACCTTCAGCCTTTTCTTGGAACACAGGCCTCGACCAATGGCTTACTTGACTCCCTCCTGCCTATTGGGCATCTCCAGCTTTGCGTCCCACACTGAGCCCGTGAACCTCTCTCTCTGCCTCACTACATGGGTGCCGGCTGCCCCAGACGGCGCCTCATGTCTCAACTTCTCTTTCTCCCATTCTCCACACCCAGGCCCTCTGCAGCCTGTGGGCTCTGTGATCCACACGCATTTGCTGACCACTTCCTCCCCACTGTCCTGACCAAGCCACATGCGTCTCACCTGGACTTCGGCTCAAGTTCAGATCCCCCAGTGGCTGCCTTTCAAGCCTAGAAGGAAATCCAGCCTCCTAAAATGCCCCAAGCCCCAGCTCCCCACTTCTCCAGTCCCACTTGCTTGGCTGTTCCGTGACAAGGCCAGCATGGCCTCCTGTCAGATTCTTGGCACTTGCTCTGCCCTGGGCCCTCTTCCCCCAGCTGTTGGTACCAACTTGCTTTTTCACTTCTAGATGCCACTTACATGTCACCTCATCAGGAGGCTGCTCCAACCACCGGATCAAAAATAGCAGTTCTGTCCTCTTTCCTTACCTTACTTTGCCCCTTGATGACATGTTTTAATGTTTAATAAAGTATTAAATATTTATTTGCTCATTTGTTTATTTCTGTCTACTGGGATGTAAGGTCCGAGGCAGCAGGCTTTGTCTCTCTGCTTTACTGCTGTGTCAGCGTGGCCTGGAATGGTGCTTGGCACATACAGGCTAGTCAGTAAATTACTGTTAAATGAACAGTTCATTTTATTTTCTTCCTGGCGTACTCAGAACCTTTTTGCTATCACCCCTTTCAGATGAGCTTTTAATTTAGTGTTGCATATTTTGCAAGAAGACTGACGTCTATTTTGTGTAAGTTTGTGTAAGTTCTCCTGTAGAACCGTCTCTTCATATGTAAATTTGCAATAAGTGTTGGGCAGGTGCTTTGAGACCTCATTTGAAAAATGTTCCCCCAAACCCAAGTGCCAGAGATGATGATAGTAATATTGCCATTTTTTATTACTCAATCTGGTTTTAATACATTTTAACAGTGTGGACCCTATTAGCCAAGTACATGATAATAGCCTCTCACTGTAATACCCTAGGATATAATATTGTAATGTAATAATATCTTCTTATTGTGGTTCTACTAATAAGGATCTCACTTATATACCCAGCTCTTGGAGTTTTGTAATAAATAATCCAAGGGCAAGAATCTGCTGTTGAGAGTCTTATCTGATCCCACAATAGCAAAACAGACACCAACAGAGTATGTCCATTTATTTGATTCAGACATTCATCACTTGATGTATTCTTCATAATGCGTTGCCCACTGTCACCTAAAATTCCAAATTGCTCCCTGTTTATTCCATTTTATGCAGTAGCTAAAACTAAGGCTAATATTAACTCTGGTGAAGGTGATGTTCCAATTACCAGTACACTAAATAATTCAAGAGGATATGATGTAGAGAACGTGGGCTCTGCACTCAGGTTTACCTAAGACTGAGTCTTAACTTTAGGCTTGAACACAACAGATTACTGTGAATCTTGAGCTTTCTAATCCTTAATACCCTTACTGGTAAAAATAGAATGGCTTACTGTAGCTACCTGGAAAGGTTGTGTGAGAACTGAGATGATTTATGTAAAATACCTGGCGTGTCATGAAATGCTTGATAAGTGTTAACTACAGTTGTTACTACTGTTATTATTTTAAAATGTTTGAGCACCACGTGGGAAGGAGTATTCTTTGGCAGAGTGTAGACAGAATGACCGTCAGGTAGAGAGTAGTAAAGGGCTTTTAGTAGGGCAATAAAATGCAAATGTATGTGACCTCTGCTTTTTGCCCCCCTTTTTTACTGTATATCATTCAGTTCAGTGAAAACAAGAACCAGGCCTGCTGCTAATCATAACATAACACAGATAGAGACCTCCCTTAAGGCGTCATGTATGTTTATAGCCTACTCAAGGAGCAAAAATGGATCTTTCTGTAGTACACAATCTGGCTGGGACACGCAGAATACCCATTGGATTGTGTGCTCATTTAGTTGGTATCATGGAAGTTCATGTTCTTTCCTCTTTTTATCTAAGCCTCTGGGAGTAGAGGTGACAGAAAATAGAATTTAATATGCTCAGTGTTTGTTTATAAAGGCAGCGACTCGATCGTACCACGTTTGAACATTCAGGGAGCCTAACTGAGCTCTCTCCACTTCCCGGCTCCATTTTATTTTCAGTGTTTTTCTGCCTCCCCCGCTAGACCGTATGCCAGTGATTCTCAGCATCACTGCGGGGGCTTCTTTAAAAGCACCAAATGCTGGGCCCATCCTGAGACTCTCTGATTCAGTGGGTCCGAGGTAGGGCTGAGAATTTGCATTTCTAACGGGTTCCCAGGTGGTGCTGATGTGTTGGTGGGGAAAGCACAGGTTTCCCACCACTGCTGTATGGAAGCTGGGTCTCCCCAGAGCATTTGGCCCCGAGTCTGGCACAGAGTAGGCACTCAATAAATACTTGTTGGTTCACTGCTTTTGATGACACTGAAATGAAATATAAAGGGGAGATAAAGTATATTAAGGTTCTCATTAGGCAGACTGCCTGGTTCTCATTAAGACTGTCCTGAATTCTTTTATGTCCTGGGCATGCGGGCTCAGTGCTAATTTTCATGGCTTCTGTGGTCCCTGAAGTGCCATCTTTTTCATCTCCTGCAAGGTTCTCCTCATTTACCCTTTCCTTTCTCCACTCATCTCAGACAGACACTAATAATAGCCAGCAGAACCCTCAGGACTAATACGTGAATGAGAATTCTTCTACCTCCCAAAGAGTGTTCATACATCCCTTATCCTTAATCTCATTTCACTGTCTCTCTTCCCAGTTAACACACAGCCAAAGCCCTTGGCTTGTGGCTTCATTTTCTAAAATTTTAAATTTGATTGAAACTGCTAAGCTAACACTTGATTGAGTCACTGGGGAGAAGATGATTTGTAGAGAAGGGGTGGAAAACAAATCGGACTGGCAGAGGAAGCATTGTTTGGAGTTACTATATTGCCAAACACATTGTTTATCTCCCTAACATTTTTTCTGGAGTGTGAGCACTTGGCTGTTTCTTCACCAGAAAAGAATCTGGGGGTGGTGGTTTTGCTCATCCTTCAAACTCTTCCTGTTTAGAGAGAAGTGATGTTCTCCTTCATTAAAAGGGATAAAAGCCACCTCTGTAACTTGCCCTTTCCACTGACCCATTACTACTCATAGAAAATTCTATAGAGATATTAAAGACCCGTAAGTATCTTTTTCGCGGAATTTCTGAGTATAATTTCCAGTTTTTGTCTCCAGCCGATGCAAGTTCAGTCCTTAGATCAGTGTTTTCCAAAGTAGATTCCATGAAATACTTAGGAGGCCGTCGTGTGGATTGAACGGACTCCATGGCAGACATAAAGCTTATCCTCCATGGCTTTAAATGAGGGTAAACGGGCGACTTTAATTCTTTCAATCAGGACTGTCAGATCTTTAACATGGCTGTTTTGCATCGTGGGTGAGGAAGGGACAGTTCCAGAGTCTGTGTAACCTAGAACACACAGGCAACCTTCCAGCTTGTGTTGTGCAAAACAGACTTTTGCGATGGACTGCCCCTGGTCCTTACGTTGCATCATCACCTTTGGTTCCAAACGAAGCCTCAGAGGTAGAAAGCGCTAGACAGGAAACACACTTCTTTTTAGAACAGTTGAAGTAGGGAAGATAGCAGTTTGTGCAGTTGTTCTGTCCGCTTCAGACTTCAGTGCCTTACCTGATAGTCGATTACAGATGGACTCAGTGTTTCCGAGATAAAGCTGTTTTCATTCTATATTGTGTACATTCAGAAAACAATTGCATTGTCTGATCAACCCAGCATGGTGTTCTTGTCAGAAGCACTTCAAAGGTGAAATGCTGTGGGACGATCAGTTTTTCCCCTTTCCAGATGTCCACTTTGAAATTAGGGAAAGTTCTGCTAAACAAAACTCAGTCATTCACGATTTAAAGACGCCCATGGAGCCAAACGTAAGGACTGTTCCCTCACTCTGTCTCCCCCCAACACTCCCGAAGGCGGTATTCCAGTTAGCAACACTCCACCTGTAATGTCACCTTTCCCAGTCCCTAGAAAATGTCAGAGTACAGTCGGAACTGTGGAGGCCATTAATCTCTGTGACGGTGTCACAGGAAAGAGGAGCGTTTTATAGCTGCAGGTTGTTAACGGTAACAATAGAAAAGTTGACCTTTTTTTCTCTTTGCGTTTAGGCTCTTGTCCTTTTTTTAAAAATG
>CAUYQV010154860.1:0-35567 GCA_963574575.1 Galagoides demidoff | reverse complement strand
GTGCCATGGCATCACAGCTCATAGCAACCTCCAACTCCTGGGCTCAAGCGAGTCTCCTGCCTCTGCCTCCCAAGTAGCTGGGACCACAGGCGCCCACCACAACGCCCAGCTATTTTTTGGTTGCAGCCATCATTGTTGTTTTGGCGGTCCGGGCTGGATTCGAACCCGCCACCTTAGGTATATGTGGCTGGCGCCTTAGCTGATTGAGCCACAGGCACCGAGCCGGCCTCTGGACTTTCAAACACAACAGTGACGTTGGTGTCCCTAATAAGGTATCTCTGGTAAGGCGGCTTAAACCAAACTTGAGATCTTGTTCCTGCTCCTTCAGACTTCTCTGTCTCAGGAAGTGGCCCACCTCCCCCCAGGTGTTCAAGGCCCATATCATCCTCTTCTCATTCTCCGTATTCAAATTTTATTTTATTTTATTTTATTTTATTTTATTTTATTTTTTTTGAGACAGAGACTCAAGCTGTCCCCCTGGGTAGAGTGCTATGGCATGAAAGCTCACAGCAACCTCCAACTCCTGGGCTCAAGCGAGTCTCCTGCCTCAGCCTCTCAAGTAGCTGGGACTACAGGCAACCGCCACAACACCTGGCTATCTTTTTTTTTTGGTTGTAGCCATCATTGTTGTTTGGCAGGCCCAGGCTAGATTTGAACCTGCCACCTTAGGTGTATGTGGCTGGAGCCTTAGCCACTTGAGCCACAGGCACCGAGCCTATTTTATTTTATTTTGAGACAGAGTCTCACTCTGATGTCCTGGGTAGAGTGCTGTGGTGTCACAGCTCACAGCAACCTCAGACTCCTGGGCTCAGGTGATCCTCTTGGCTCAGCTTCCCAAGTAGCTGGGACTATAGGTGCCTGCCACGATGCGCAGCTAAGTTTTTCTAGTATTAGTAGAGACGGAGTCTCGCTCTTGCTCAGGCTACTCAAATTCCTGAGCTCTAGCACTCCACCGCCTTGGCCTCCCAAAGTTCTAGGATCATTCTCCACATTCAAAGCATCAGCAAGACCCTTAACTTTACCTCCAAATGTGCCCCATGGCCACCATATCCCTCAGGAGACATTATTACCAGCCCCATTGGAGCCACTATCCTCTCTGGCAGCCGCTGGATAGTCTCTGCACTAGGAGAGACGTAACTCAGTTTCCATACGAACACACATCTGAGCATAACTCACCTGCTTAAACACACACCTGGACACATGACCTCACCTACTTAAATACACACCTGAGCAGGGGGACTCCTCTCCCATGGCTGCCACTGACTTCATGACGCAATCCCAGCTCCCTGCTTTGGGTGACAGGCCCTGTGGCTTGGCCCCTTCTTCTTCCCCTCCACCTCCCTTTATTCTCTCCTGACCACAGTGGACGCTTCAGCTCCTCCCATGCCAGGCTCCGTCTCTCCCTGAGGACATTGTTCTTGCCCTTCCCTCTACCTGGAATGCTCTCCCATGATCAGAGTCAGCATGGCTGGCTCCGGGTAGTCATTCGTACCCCAGCGTCAGTATCACTTTCTCATAGCAGCCTCCTCTGACCCCTCAACCTAAAGCAACCCCCCAGCACCCTCTCCCAGACCACCCAGCTTGTGTCCTCTGCCTGGTACTTACACCACCTGAAATTTGCTTTTGTGACTCCTTAGTGGTCTACCCCCCAGGAGGACACAAACTCTAAGAGAAGAAAGATTCCCTGAGGTGAGAGCGATGCCTGGCACACGGCAGGTGCAGGTGCCTCCGCTTGGTAGACGCATAGGACATCTGAGTGTTGGATAGGGAAGAATGGGCGCCCCGGTGGAAGGAGACCCAGAAGACTACTTAGGACATACGAGATTCTCTGGGGCTGAGAGGATAGAGAGAAGTAGAGAATGTGAAAGAAATTAAGGAGAGAAAAACACTAGGCTGGGGCCGGTGTGGGGGAGGGAGCGAGCGGGTCTTGGGGACAACTCCTGGGATTCTGGGTGGGTCCATCCATGGAGGTCGGGAATGTTGGGACAGAGGCACAGAGACACACATACCAAGGGAAGATGGCCACGTGGCAATGGAAGCAACATGTCTAACACATCCAGATATTCACACATTAAAAAAAAAATACCATCTGAAAGGCATCTTCACATCCCCTTCTAAGGCTGTAACCAAGTGAACTCGAACACATGAGCCTCCCATCCACAACTCATTTCCTTATTTCCCTGAAGTCCACTGGGACTTCAGCACATCCACAATACTCGGAAGAGCCAAGATCATCAACAAAAGAAAAGTTGAGTCCTGTTTGGGTTTCACTGGCTTGCTCAAGAGAAATCTGAGTTGAGCTGCCCCATGGGCCGTGAGACAGACAATCTGAGTAAGACAGAGGACTGGCCGGTGCAGCTCCCTGCCAGAGAGGAAAGAGCCCTAGGTGGGAACAAGCCATCAGGGAGAGGGGCCAGAGGGAGGCCTAGCAGCCAAATGGACATTTACAGAATCTTCTGGAAGGAGGAGCTGGTAATAAAAGAGACTGAGAAGGAGCAGTCTGGGGAGTTGGGGGAGGGTGTGGAGTCACAAAGCCCAGAGCTAGGGGCTTTCCCTGGGGAGGAGGGAGAAATGGGTCAGAGGTGCTGAAACTCCTGCAGTCAAATGAGGACTAGGTGCCATGGCCTTAGCAAGAGCCAAGTGGGCCGGCCTGTGCACCGTGTGCAGAGGGCGCCCCTGGACCTCCCCACAGGGGCACTCGCCCCAAGCAGGCGCCACAGTGAGCATAGGAGCAGCTCAATAAACACTGATAGGAGCTGCACACCTGGTCTCCTCCTTATAACACACCACCTTTGATTACAGAATATTAACTCCCTAAGGGACTGAAGAACGAGCTCCCAGAGACCAGGCTGCACCCCCCCTTTTATTGTCTGTCCCACAATACCTGTGTCAAAGCCCCGCAGAACAGACCCTCGGGAAGCTTCTGGTGTTCGGCAGGGTCAACCTTGTCTTCAGCAGGGCCTGAGGGCTGGGATCATGTCTGGTGCTGGGCACCAGATTCCCCTGGGGACCAGCTCACAAGAGATGGTGTGACAGGGTGAATAGTGTCCCTCAAATGTTCAGGTCTACCCAGAACCTCAGAATGTGACCTTACTTGAACATAGATTCTTTCTGACTAGTGAACTACAGAGGTCCAGTAGTTAGTTAAGGGGAGCTCGTACCAGATTGGGTTGGGTGGGTCCTAACCCACGGACTGGTGCTTTCATTATAAGGCAGAGACACAGAGACACACACACCAAGGAAGATGGCCATGTGGCAACAGAAGCAGAGATCACAGTTGTGTTGCCACAGCCAAGGAACCACAGGGATGGTCAGCAGCCGCCAGAAGTGCCAAGAAAGGATTCTGCCATACTGGGACCTTTGGAGGGGCGTATGGCCCTGTGGGGACCTGCATTTCAGACATCCAGCCCCATCAGCTGTGAGTAAATGCCTTTCCCTCTTAAGCCCCCGGGTGGTGGTCATTTTGACAGGAGCCATAGGGCACAAATGTACAGTCAAGGACAAGCAGGTTAATGCTGATCACCAGAGCATCTGAGCCTCCCACCTTGGGGCTGCAGGACAGGCCACCTGATCCCCATGTGGCCAGGTAGCCAGTCCTACAAGTACAGTGTCCATTGCCTGAGTTTGGGGCCTCCTCTGTGGTGTCTACTTTGCTTCCTGCCCTAACAGCCAGAATGAGGTGGCAAAGGCTGCCTCATCAGCCACCACGCACAGGTCAGCTGAGCCTTCCCTTAGATGCCATTTCTGTGCAGGGCACCATTTGTGACTGCTGCAATGAGGCCAGGGGAGGCCCAGCCCAGAGGGACACACTCCCTATGGTGCTACTTCCCCATGAGGTGTCTGAAGTACAGGCCCCTCAGTATCAGCTCAGGAGCAACAGCCGGCCCCTTGGGAAACCCAATAGCTAAGATGCTCCTGAGCTGGATGCTTCCATCATTAGCACAGCTGCAGAGCTAAGGCAAGTGTGCAACAGGGCACATAGACCCAGGCAGATGGGCATCTACCCCCATCTGTGATGCGGACCCCACAGAGAACAAGGGAGTCTCATGAGACAAGACACTGTGCTTTGGAGCAAGGCACTGGCAGGGCTCAGGGAGGTGCTATTTCTACTGCTCAGGTTCAAGTCCCAAGGGCAAGACTAGGTCACACCAGCTTGGCTGCTGCTATGTGTGCCTCTCAGATCACCCTTATGCACAGAAGTACCCAGAGACCCACAGGCTAACGGACCTTTGTCTGCCCCAGCCCTACTGTAGGTAGACACCAGAAAGCTCACAGTGGGGCCCGTCTGGCTTCCCATCAGCTCCCTACAGCAGCATTTCACTTTGACCATGGGTGGAATTCATGCAGCTCTCCCAGTCAGGATTATTCACCTGTGTTGTTTCATCTTAAAAATTCTTGTGCATTTTTAAAATTTGTTTATTTTTGAGACAGAGTCTTACTTTGTCACCCTGGGTAGAGAGCTGTGGTGTGATAGCCCACAACAACTTCAGACTCTTGGGCTTACGCGATTCTCTTGCCTTGGCCTCCCAAGTAGCTGGGACTATAGGCACCTACCACAATGCCCAGTTATTTTTAGAGACAAGGTTTTGCTCTAGCTCAGTCTGGTCTGGAACTCATCAGCTTAGGACAGTGGTTCTTAACCTTCCTAATGCCACAGCCCTTTAATACAGTTCCTGTACGTCGAGACCCACAGGTTGAGAACCGCTGACTTAGGCAATCCACCCGCCTCGGCCTTCCAGAATGTTGGGGTTACAGGCGTGAGCCACTGCGCCCGGCAAAATTCTTGTGTATTTTGTATTCTACTCCATAAAATCACTAACTATATTTGTTTTAGTAAAATAATGACATGTTAAATTACTTAATGATGAAACTAAAGTTTGCCCCTTCCTCTTCCATCATCTGGGATAAGAGATGCCTTTGGAATTTGTCCTTAGTTTCTGCTTGACTCTGTGTCACAATGAGGGTGACTGGAAGGTGGGCTGGGAGGGTTCAGGGAGGGGGCCAGCCTGGGAGGGGACACCATAGGCCCATTGGCCAGAATGCCCAGAAGGAACACTCACCCAGGGGCCAGTGTCCCAGCAGGAATGGCCTCTCCTCCTGTTCCTGGACTGTATCAGTGGTTACCAGGTCAGTGTGTGGTCGCCCAGCTCTGGAGGGTGGAAGCCTGTGCTAGAAACCAGCAGGGAAGAGGCAGCAGGACCACAGCCACATTGGTGGACAGGCCTTCTTGCAGCTTAGGGGGCGGTTCAGATGTGCTGAGGGAGCTGGGGACTACCCCAGCTTCAATCTCCCACCCGGCAGCCCAGAGGGCTTGGTCAGACTAGAAGGCCAAACCAGGAGGCCAAATCTCCCCTTCCCTTTTCTCTGCTTCCTGCTATGAGAGTGAGGCTCTCTGTTTTCCCAGACACCTAACGCTGAGGTGGGCTGCCCCTGAAGTCAGAGGATAACCCCTTCTGGCACCTGGAAAATAAGGTCTGAACTCCCAGCCCCTGCTCCTCCCTGTGCCTGAGATGACAAGGTCCCTGCCCCACCCCTGAGGCCAGCAGGAGGCTCAGTGCCCAGGAAGCAAGTGAAACAGAGTCTAGCATAAGCAGCTTAGTGGGGTTCCAAAGGGGACCAGTGGCATGGGGGTAGGGACGGGAGGACCCTAAATCTTCTCAACCTGGCCTTGGGGACAATCAGATGCTACAAAAGAGGAAGAACAAGGCAAGCAGACACTCCACTCACCACTTATTCTAGGGACGGGGTCACATAAAGGTGTCCCAGTGCCCTTGACCAGATGAGGGCCTGCCCCACCCCCTCAGCTCCAGGGCTGCAGTCTAAACATACGAACAACCTTGGCTGTTTTATCCACAGCATGGGACCCGCTGTGTAGACAGAAGCGACAATTCCGAGGCTCTCCTCAAAGGGTTGCCAAGGTAAACCCAGTTGCCTGCCTGCCTCTAGCTGGAAGAGGGTCCCTGGCATCCCCAAAGGAAGAGTGGGCCTGCTTCAACTACCGTGGGTTCCTGTGATAAAAGGTCAGGAAGTTTGTTCTGAATCTGGATTTAGCGGGAGGAGGGTGAAAATGTTGGTTCCCAGAGAGCCTTGGCCAAAGGCAGCTGGCTCTCCTGGGGCCCTGACATCCCCTCTTCCTGGGACACTCCTGCCATCTCTCTGAGCCTGGCTGATGCCTGCTCAGGCTTCACTTCTCACCAGAAGGGTCACTTCCTTTGTGAAGCCTTCCCGACTAGGCTGGATTAAGTTCTGCTGTGTCCAGTCTGTACTTGCGTATGCGTACCTTTGTGTGTACTGCAGCCCACCTCAAGCCAGCCTAGTGATAAGCAACTGGGTCGCAGCGGGCAAAGCCTCTTCCGCCCTCCCCGCAAGCTCACAGCAGGGAGCGAGGAGGGGGGGACCCTGCGGGTACAGAAGGCTGTGCTGTGCTCTGCTCCCTCTCCCAGAGGCTGTGCCGCCGTCTCTCGCCTCCCCTGCATTTCCAGGCCTGGTCTCGGCGTGCCCCGAGGAGATTTGGGGGACCCGGGTCCCCAGTGCCGCGGAAGAAACTCTCAGCGAGGACAATGCCCCTCCGCTGGGCTGGGCTGCGCAAGCAAACGCTACGCTGCGGGGACAAAGGCTGCACCGCATTTGCCGTTGCGTGTGAATTCGCAGTGCCCTGGGCCCGTGCCCCACACTCGACCTTTAACCTAGCAAATACATGTTTTAAATCACATGAGGGCAGAAATCCTCTCCCCAAACGTAACCCGCTCTGGGACCGCAGAGGGGACAAAGAGCGCTCCCGGGATGCAGCGAAGGGCCAGGACAGGAGGGAAACAAAGGCGCACACCCGGGATCGGCGGGAACAGCCCGCGGCGCCTGTGCAGCCGCAGCTCATTGGGCTGGGTCCCACCAGGTTAGGGGCCCCCGCAGCTCCCCGCAGTACTGCCGCAGTCGAGGCGCCGCAGTTCCGAAGGGTACCGCATTGCGGCTGCGCGCTGAGACTGTGCGCGCGCGCGCGCGCGAGCACGCCTGTCAGCATGCCTGTGTGCACGCGCCACCCGGCCACTGTGCCCCAGTTTGCTGGGCGCCGCAGTCCCCTCGTCAGCGCCCCTCCCCCCACTCCTCCTGTGCTCCCGCACACACCTCTGCCCGCCCGCGAGCTCTGAGGCTGCGGGTGCCGGGCAGCCTAGAGGGCGAGGGCCGCGTCTGGAGCCGCAGAGAAGGGTGGGAGGTGGGAGGGCAGAGGAAGGCTTCCTGCTGCCCGGCTACTGCGGCATCTCCCGGATAGATACTGCAGGGCCTAGGGGTTGGCCAGAGGCTGGGGAAGCCTGTCCCCCGGCGCTCCAGGCTCTCTGTCCCAGCTGCCCACTTTGCACCGGGCAGATTATGCCCCTGGTCCTGTGACTGCGGTGCTGGCCTTCTCCCCCTCCCTCTCCTAGTATTTATCAAGCTGGTGAGAGGCTGGGAAAAGGGTCCCTTGTGGGGGGGTAAGTCACTTGTATTCACTTAGGGGAAAAGAATAACCAGGGGAGGTCCACTCTGTCTTTAGCCAGGTAGGGGCCAGCTGCCCTGTTTCTCCCCCCACCCCCGTTACTTGACGGTCAATGGAAAAGGTCCCTCAGGAACTTGGTCTGCTTTCTGTAGGGCACCTGAACTGTGAAGGAAAGTAAGATGGTCCAGGCCAATTCAGCAGAGTGCTCTGTGCTCCAGGCGTGGCCCCTGGGGAGGTATTAATGTTCCCCAGCCCTGTTTGGGGCTGACACAAAACCTACACGGTCCAGACACCCCAATCTTGATATGGGGTGCAGGGCAGGAACACCACATCCCCTCCCCAAGTGCTATCATCTCTTGGGTATATCCTGCAGGGGCATGGGGTGCTTATTTCAACTTGGGGGTCTGTAGAGGTCAGAGCTCAAAGCCTAGGGGAGGGGGCTGCAAGGCAGCAAGGGCAGCAGGCCCACTCTCGGGGGCCTGTGTTGTCATGAAGTAGTTACAGCAGCTCTGCTTCCCTGAGGTCTCCATCCTCCCCTGTGAGTAGACTCTGGGCTTCTGGGACCTGGCAGATGTTTCCTGTGCTCTGGGTACTGCTTGGTTATGACTCTGCTCTCTGCAAAGGCTCCATCTGACAGGGTCCTAGACTGGGACTAACATCCTTTGGTCTACCCTATAGAGGCTGACCTGGTCACTCCGGGAGAGTCCGGCTCTGCAGAGCTCCTATTCCATTCCCCATTGGTTCTGCAAAACCGAAACCGGATTTCCCAAACAGGAGCCCCTGGACATACTGCCCTGCTCTGTTACATCCTGCTACTGGTCATCATCACACTCCACCTGGTTCCAGCCTCACCAGGGATGCTGCCAAGGACAGCACAGTGTTCCTAGGCAGCCACTGCCCCACTGCCCGGGTGCAGAGCCTGCTGACCCAAAGCCATTGCAGGGAATATCTCCTGAGGGTTTACCAGCCAGGGCAGCTGCCGGGAACTCTCTCTTTGCTGGGGCAGGGACTGGAATAAGGTTTGTACACTGGGTGGCTCAGGAAAGTGTCCAGGGCACATACCCAGGCCAGACATCCTCCAGCAGCTGGCAGCATGGGGCAGTCTGAGAAGCAAGATGGCAAAAGGGCTGCTATGGGTGGGGCAGGGATCCTGGGAGACCTGACCCCTGCAGGGGGCCCCAGATCAGCTTAGCCAAGACCCCAACATTCTGGCTTGATAAGGCCTCTGGCAAAGTATTTCACCTCTGTGGGCTGTGCTAATACTGAGGTCATGTATAGGTATCCCGCCTACCACATCCTCGCAGTGCAGAGGGCAGCCTGGGCTCAGACCCTCAGGAATTGGCCAGGTTGGGAGCCTCCTGTGGCATTCCCAGGGGTGGAAGGGCAGCTTGGCCCAGGCAGCCTGACCCTGGTGCCCCTGCTTGTCTTTGGCAGCTCTTCTCTGCAAAGCCTCTGTGGCCTTGAGGAGGTGGGTGGAGCAACACTCCAGGGAGCCCCCGCCCCTCCTTAGCCAGCAAGCCCTGCCTGCTCCCTTGAATCCACTGGGTTCCTTTGTCCTTCCACCCTCTGCCACTATCACAGCGCTGAGCTTGTCTCAGAGACTGTAGAGGGCAGAGGTATAAGTAAAAATAGTCAAGAAGCAGGGGGTGACAGGCATCTGAGGGCTTCCCAGAGAAGGTTTGGCAAGTTAGCCCTAGAAGGAAGAAGCAGTCAACATGAAGTTCTGCCGGTCTCGGCCTCCAAAATTAGCCCAGGCCTGAGCTGTGTCTTCCCAAAGAGGCCTGAGGCTTGGCAGTGGCCTCAGGAACTTTCTTTGCTTCCAGGAAGCCATGGAAACAGGCCTAGAGGGGCACAGCAGGTGCCTGGGATCTGTCCCAGAGGGGCCTCCTAAGCTCCCTGAGGGCCTGTTAGGCGAATCAGACCACCCAGCAAGAGTGACAGCCACAGGCCAGGAGCTCACATCATTCTGTTACAGGGAGCTGAGATGAGGGCAGGGCCAGCCAATGTCCAGACACAGGTTGCCCAGGGCACAGATGCACAGCCTGACAGTGGGGACCTAGCCAGCCCTCCTTCGGCAGACACTTTACCCCTCCCCACTCCTTTCTGGATGCTTACTCTTTCTTCACACCGTGTACACAAGGCCCCCAAGTGCCCTTCTCCCTCAGTGCCTACCAAGGTGACCAGAGCGCTGTTCTTACCGTCCAATGACAGCCAATCGTGCTGAGAGGAAGGGAGTGTGGGCAGGGCCCGAGCTTTGTACTCAAACACCACTGAGTTGGAGATGATCTGGTTGTTGAAGGCAACTTGTAGGGTGACTAGACCAGTATCATGGGCTGAAAGCAAGAGAAAGAGAGGTCACGTCAAGCGGTGCGTGGGCACCCCACAGCCTGGTGAAGCACAGAGGGGCCTGGAATGCCCTGCCCTTGATAGGTTAATGTCTAACCCTCCTCAATCCCAGCCTCTGCCTGCTCATTCCTCAATGCCTACATGCAATGCTGCTGCATTTAGGAACCTTCTCGAATCCCCCCAGATTCAGCCAGGAGCCCTGTAATCAATCCTGGGCTTCTGTATTGTACCTGCCAGTTCAGTTTGTTCCTCTGCTCCCTGGTGGGGGCAGGAACTAAGTGTACGGTGCAGATCGAGTAAATAAATGAGTGAATGAATGAATGCTCCTCCATCTCTGCTGTCTTCCCATCCATCCTAGGCGGGGTTCAGGTACAACTTCTGCTTTGGACTCCTCTGTGCTTACATCTGTTTCACCTTTTCCTACAAGCTTGTGCTGACTCAGTGAAAATGGCATTTCGTGTATATATATATATATATTTTTTTTTTTGAGACCGGGTCTTGCTACATAGCCCTCGGTAGAGTGCTGTAGCGTCACAGCTCACAGCAACCTCAAACTCTTGGGCTGAAGCAATTCTCTTGCCTCAGCCTCCCGAATAGCTGGGACTACAGGTGCCTGCCACAACGCCCGGCTATTTTTATTATTGTTGTTGTTGCAGTTGTCATTGTTTAGCTGGCCTGGGCTGGGTTTGAACCTGCCAGCCTGGGTGTATGTGGCTGGTGCCATACCCACTGAGCTATATATTTTTACAATTTCTTCTGCTTCCCAGTTGAAAGCAAGAGTTTCAGCTGTGCCTCACTTACTCTGGTCCAAAGCCAGGGTAGGATGCTTTGGACCCAGTGGGTGCTGAGCCAGGGATGCTGGTGCAAAGGTTGAACCTCCCTCCAGTGATCAGAGAAGAAGCTTCTGGAAGGCAGGGCTCTTGTGGGTCTCAGCAACCACTCTGAGAGCTGAACCCTACCCAGGGTTCACCAAACACCATATGTGCTGAACACATGAAAGATATTCTCACCGTGGCAGAGGCCTGCTTTAGTTCTTGAGTGCAGGCTGCCACTCCCTGGTTCCCTGTGCTGCTGTCCTGGGGGATGGCCCCAGACTCCCTGCCTTACCATATCTCCCGGTTATGTGGCCTCTGCCCTGCTTTTCTGGAACACCAGGGCCTTCCTAGTACGGATTTCCAGGAGAACACACACGGGGATCGTGTTACTATTTGGGCTCTTGGTTGTCAGAAGCTCACAGACAGGAGGAAGCTGTCCAAGTCAGTCACGGCCTGGGGCTGCTCCAGCTCCCCCTCCCCCAGGCTCTCTGATACAAATCCCACTTCCAGTGGGAAAACCACTCATTTTCCAGCAGCCCCCATCCATCCCAGATGTGTGAAATAACACAGCAGCCACCTGCCATCATCTCCAGGGCACTTTAGGAGTCACTACCTGAGGGTGACAGCGGAGTTCTTCCCTGTGCTTGCCACCTCAGCTCCAAGCCATAATCTGCTAAGGGGCTCTGTGGTAGGGGTTACCTAGGACCTCTGAGGGGCCTGAGCAGGGATGTCCAGCTAAGTTCAGAACCTCCCACAGCTCTGACAGGGTCCCTGGGCAGATTTCCAAGCTTGTGGAAAGGAAGGAAGGGCAGCGGCCGTTCATGTCACCTGTGCATCCTCTTCCCAGTCATTCCCAGCCCTGAACTGACTGCTGCTCACAAGCCTTTGAGCTCCTCATGGTGTGCAGGCCCTTTTGGTTCTGGCTTCAAGTGCTCTTCCTTCAAGTTCAGCCCCACGTTCCCCCGGGGAAATGGAGCCTGAAGTTCCCAACCAACCAGCATAGTCTCCTGGGGCAGAGGTTGGCTCATGGAACCTGTTCCTCCCTGGGCTGGGAGCTCCTTGGAACCAGGGCCCCAGTTAGGGGCGGGGTCTTATACTTTGCTCTACTCCAGACCTCCTCTATACCTAGAGACGGGGCTGCTCTAGAACTATTTGGCAAACCAGGAAACGAATGGATGACAGGGGCCCGGCTCTCAGTCAGCCTCGAGCCTTGTGGCTTCTGGGTCCCAGGTCCAAACTTCGTATGTCTAATACAACAAGCCTGAGTGACTGGGTAGAGACTCTGCCTTCCAGCTTTGGGAACCATGAAATGCTCCAGGACCAGAAGAACTGCCTGCTGAGACCTCAACAGCCCTGACACCCTCTCCACACTGCCCCTTGGGAAAGAAAGCTCAGGCCTCATTGATGCAACATTTTCACGAGCTGAGCACCTGAGCAAGGTGCTTCGCAAACCTCCTCTCACCTCATATTCTCACGCATCCGGTGGGCAGTTTTCAAAGATGTAGAAATTGAGGCCCAGCGAGGTCAACCACTGAACTAGAGTCACATGGATGGTTTCTGGAGTATCTGGGATGCTCCCAGGTGTGACTGCAGCCCCCAGGATTCTGCAGGTCCTGATCTGGAACACCCTCCAGAAGCACACAGGGGCCAGTGCTCTTATTTTGGAGGGGTCAGATAACTGAGGACAGGCCTGAATAACCCTGCCCTGGGTCTTTAGCCAGGCAAGAACCAGGAACAGGAAGTGGCATCTATTTTTAGGCCAGGCGAGCCCCATTCCAGCAACAGGTGACAAGTGGTCTGTTTAATACCAAGCAGCCCTCTCCCTTACCCCTGCTGGGGCAGGGGCTGCCTTTGCCATGCATAGCCCTAACCCAGCCTGACTGGCTTCCTAATTGGCTGTGCTCCAGGCCCAGCAGGGCTGCTGGGAGCCCAGGAGGCTGGGTTAGCCCTCTGGAGCCAGGCAGGCAGGGAGCAGGAGACCAGCAGGGGTGGGGGCTCCCTGGGATATTTGTGGTGAAGGAGGCCTTGAGCTCAAGAAAGCTCAGCCCACCCTCTGCAGCTGGGGCTTCCTGCTCTGGGGGCTGTAAGGGGCAACTGAGAGGGAGAAAGAAGAATGCTCTCTGTGGGCTCAGGAACCTCAGGCTGGGTGCACAGTTCAAGGGAACAGAGGGCTGGGGTAGCCAGGCTCAGGTCGGCCAGAAGGATGCTGGGGCCTGCCTAGAACTGGCCTGTTCTGCTTCTGCCGTTGGGGATCCCTGCTCGCCCTCCCCTCTCCTATGCCTGGCCTTCTCCATGGAGCACTGTCTTCTCTGCAGGCTCCCTGGTTTCATGTGATGAGGGTGGGTCTCCCTGCCCTCTGCCGCCCCTGCCTCCTCCTGCCTTTCTCTTGCTCATTGCTGGGGCCAGCTGGGCAGGCCGTCCCTAGACTTCTTGATGCTCAGCCAATGGGGTCCTCCTGACACCAGCCCAGGGAGCTCTCGAAACTCATGCACTCTTTTGCAAATATGCATCCTGCTCTGTGACATGCTGGTACTTTGTGGTGACCAAAAAAGACACAGTCCCTATGTTTACCAAGCCAACAGGCATGATGGCTGGAGGTCAAGGAGGAGTTGACCAGAGAGGGATGCCTTATTAAGTAGATAATGAGGACACCCTGGGAAGGGGAGCGGGTCAGAGCTACAAGGGACAGCACGGAGGGACTCTTGACTGGGTTTCTTGGGTAAGGGTCATTGAGCCCCCAAATTAGAAACAAATCGTGTGCATATGCCTTTTTCAGGGCACAGAGTAGATGGCTTAAAGACATTCTTAAAGGAGTTTGTGCTGTTTATTCTTTGTCTGACACCTCCTGGCCCCTACTCCTCCCTTCACCCCTCAAGGCCTTCTCTATCTTTCTATAGCCTGCTCCGGGGATTGCATCTCCTGGGCTCATCTGGTTTCTGGTTGGCTTGGGCCACGTAGGCAGGTGCAGGAGAGGGGTCTATCTTGCTGCAGGAGTGACTCCTGTCCAGGCCCCTCTGCCTGCTAGTTTCCTGTGCTGGCTATTCCTGTGTCTATCACCTGGCTTTCTCTTGCTCCAAATAGTCCTCACATCATGTGCTCTTCAAAATGCCAGCAGAGTATGCCTGGGCCCTGTCTGATAGGGAACCCACAGGCCAACACAGACGACATTCTAATGGGCTCCCTGGGATCTACTTCTTCACAGCCAAGGAAACCGAGGCCCAGAGCAACGGTGTGACTTACTTAAGGTCACCCCAAGGCTGACTCCAAGTCGGGTGCTCCATGGCCCCCACACCCTCCTGGGGAGTGGCCGCTCACCTGGGCAGTAGCAGCGCAGCACCCCGGGCTGAATCAAGGACGCTGGCACTGAGATCTGGTCGAACAGGCAGCTGTAGTTATTGCTGGCCTCCTGCCATGGGCCTGTGATGAGGACCTTCACTCCTCCCTGGAGGGTACAGAGAGGGGGACAGAGATGGTGCCACTGAGGGAGGCAGCACAGGGGCCACACTGCTTAGATGGGGGTTGGCACCCTCCCTTATGCTGGTCAGACATGCAGATTCCTAGGCCCTTTCCCCTGGGATTCTAGTAAGCCCAGGCTTTTGAGAACCGCTGCTCCAGGACTACAGGAAAAAGAGGGGTTCCCGGTTCCCTTCCCCACCCTGGGGAAGCCCCAGGCGCCTTCCTCAGTTGGTCCAACATGCAGGCAGCAGCTCCAACCCCTGACCCTCTCCTGCATAGCTCAGCAGTTCCAGGCAGAAAGGAGCAAAGAGTTTTTCAAACTACTTCAGCCTGTGATGCACAGGCCAGGTGGGACCCCAGGAAGGAAGCCCAGGAAAGAGAGGGACCTGCTCTGTCGCTGCTTGTCGGCAGACGGAAGGAACTCCATGTTTTGAAAACAGGTCTGGGCAACCTAGTGTCAGCCCAGGGAACCGAAGTTCTTGTGGGGACTTGAGGAGAGCCCCAGGAGCCGCAGGGTGTGGCGATGGCAGGGGAGGGGCCCAGAAGGGCTGGGATAAAGGAGCTCTATGAGAAAGGCCGCAGAAAGAGAAACCGGGGAGAAGGGCCGGCGCTGGAGGGGCCAGGACTGCCCGGGAGCTGAGCGTGAGACTCAGGGCTGGGGGCTGGGATGGAGTGGGGCCTGGGTATTCGTTCCTCCCGTCGAGGGCACTTGCTCTGTTCTTCTGCCCGGCTGCTAGACCAGCCCTCGCCCCACATCAGGCAACTGGCTGGGAGGGGCCTTGACTGCCTTCCTCAGCTCCAGAAGAGAGGACCCCGCCCCCAGGGACCCCTCCCCCTACGCCCAGTCGCCCAGGGACCCCGAGAGGCTCAAGGGCAGGAAAGCAGCAGGAAGGTTCAGGCACTCCCCGACCTGAAGCTCAGACCAGCCCAAGGTGCGGCAGAGCACAGGGCAGCCCCACGTCACGGCGCCCAGGGCAGTCCTGTGTCCTGGCCTTTGTTCCCGCTTGGCGATTAGTGAGACCGTTTTCTCTCCCTCCAGCAGGTCCGAGGTGGACGATGCGTCCTAGGTCCCCTACTTACGGCGTAGCAGGGAAGAGGGGCTGGTCACTCAGAGTGCAGAGGGTGGGGGCGCTGGCCTCTCTGGCTCTCCTGGCTAACCTTGGGCGGACCCACCCTCGAGGCTTCATCCACCCCACCCCCAGACCAGTAAACACCTTTTCCTGCAGGGGGGCGGCAGCTGCGCAGGTCACGGGGGCGCGCCACCTAGTGTCCAGGCTGGAGAAGGCGCGAGGCGCGTCTGGAGATGGGGAGGCGGCAGGGGTGCGGAGCAGCCGAGAGGCCCCTCCCCAGCGAACCCTCCCACGGCTGCCAAAGCCACGCATTCTGCTCGGCCTCTCCTGTGCACCCATCCCGTCCCTGTCCGGGAAGGACCCCCCAGCCTCCACACGGAACTTGCTCATGATTCTCCCCACGACGTTCCTGTACCCCAGACCTGGCCCCTGTCTGGCCTGGGACATCCTGGGGTCAGGGGTCAGAGGTGGAGGGGGATCCTATTTCCACCTCCGAAGGGCCTCTGCCGGGCTGAACGCCATTCAGGCTGGGGTGACATTGGAGGGGTCACCTTACTGCTAAACAACCAAAGCTTGGGGGCAGTGGAGACAGCTCAGGGGCAAAAGCAGGAGGCCTGCCTATGCCTTTCAGTAGCTGTGTGTCCTAAGGCAGTGGCCCAACCTCTCTGGTTGTTATCTGGTCTCAAGGGGCCCTTCTGGCCCCAGCATTCCTCCCTTTGGATCTATGGCTTTATGGGGAGATTTGGGGCTCTGTTGGAAGTGGGAGGGGGCAGGAGTGGGTTCCTGGCTGGGACTAGAGCCAGGTGGACAGGTAGAGCCTGACTTTGGGATGTCTGGAAGCTCCAGAAAGCCAGCTCAGAGCATCACCCTCCCTGGATCCTGGGAAGTGGAAGAGCAATGGCTTCAAAAGGCCACAGACAGTTACCACGTGAGGAAAAGAGAAAAAAATAACCCTGATCAACAGCTGCGAGCATGGAGCTGGGCTGCTGTGGGGAACAAAGAACGGCAGAAATTGCTGGAGAACATCAGGACCTTCTCCATGGAAACCACCACAGGAAGGCTCAGCATCCATCAGTTCCAGGGACAGTTCCCATGGCAACAGCTCGCCTGGCTGCTGCTCTGAATCACTTGTGATGCTTGTGGCTCTAACTGCAGCCTCTTCTGCCTGCTGCGCCAGGAGTGTCAGTGGCAGGAGATGACGCAGGAGGGTTTGGGGAGGGAGGGAGCACTAAATGCCATCTGAGGTCTCTATGCCCAGGGCATGCTGAGAGTCCAGACTTCTGATGCAGCCAGGGCAGATCCTGGGGCAGAGGGGGCACCTCTTGGTTGTGTGTATGTCCGTGTGTGGATGCGTGCATGTTGGTGACCAGCTGCAGCTGGACATGAAAGGGTGGACAGAGCAGAGGAGAGATGGGAGCAGCCCATGGGAGGGAGGGACACTCAGAGAAGAGACAGCAACATGGGCTGGCCATGGCATTCCTGCTGCACGGATGCCTGGGAATCATCCAGGTTTAGAGCGGGTGGAAGATTCTGGGTGACCATTTAGCCTGACTCCATATTTGCAGACTGCAAAGCAAGGCCAGGGCTTTCGGGCCTGGCCACAGAGCCCTCCCTGAGCTTGACTGAGCCTGGCTAGAATGGGTTCCCAACGCAGGAGGCACGTGGACTGATGAGGGGCAAAAGGGAGGCCTGGGAGGGCAGAAGGTACTGCCTCCTGCACAGCTGGGGTGGGGGTGTGTGGCCCCTGCTGTGGCAGGGGGACAGTGGCCTGGGTGGGGAAGGACAGCAAGGAGGAAGGGGCAGGTCAGAGCCATGAGGGCATCTGAGGCCTCATGTTGAAGCCACATTGGGCTCCAAAGGGACCGGCTGGGTGTCATCTGTGCATTTTGCAAATCAAATTGAATTTGAGTTGCTTTTGTTTCTGGGTAGCTGGAAGCATCCAGGGTTCTGGAAAACCAGGGCTGGATGCTTGCCCTTCCACCACCCAGACTGCTTTTGCTTTTCCTTTCCTAGGACGCCCTCGCGTGGCGAGCGGCTGAACTGACTTTCTCTAAGAGTTTAGGGATCCACAGGCGGGAAAAGAACACAGAGGGCCAAACCTGCTAAGTCTGTCAGACTCAAGGGGCCCAGGGACCTGCATTCACAGGGAAAAGGGGACTCTCCTCTGCAAGACTCGGGCTCCAGGGAGTTTCTAAGCATCTCAAGGACCAAAGAACTAGGAGTGCTTCAAAGCCACCTCTCAGCCATTTACAGATAGGGAAACTGAGGCCCAGAGGGTCAGATCTTGAGGGGTGAGGACCAGAAGACAGCTCTTGAGTCCTGGCTCTGACTTCCTCCTAGCCCCCACTTCATCCCTTTGTAATTGCTTTCTTAAGCCCCATGGGCTCAAGAGAGATAAGATACGCAGCTGGCCTGTGTGGAGGCTGGGGAACTTTGGTGGGAACTGTAATGAGGCTACTGAGTTCAGTGCTGCTAATAGGAGCAAGGGTCCGAAACAGGGTCATTCTGGGCCATATCAGGAGGAAGGTGGGTGAGATCCTGCTGGGCTCTAACGGGGGTGGGACCTAGACGACTGACAGAAGAGGCAAGGGCGGTGCTGAGCACTTTCCTTGCTTAGTCCTTATAAGGAGGTATTGTTGTTCCAATTTTAGAGACAGAAAAGGAAGGATGACCTTGACCAAGGTCACTGGATAGCAAGTGTGGAGCCAGGATTTGAATACTGCCAGCCCTAGCCTTCTCCTAACCATATACACCTGGTGGTTACCTCTGGGTTTCCAAAAGCAAGCTGCACACAGACACAGTGGGTAGGTAGCAGCTGGGCAATCTAGACCCCTGCCTTGTCTGCAGGCCAACTTGCCCTAAGGCTGGGATAAGTTGCTTTTCCTTTCCTAGGAATGATATGGAATCTTTCTGGGGATGAGACAGGACATTTATACATAGAATTTCTTGGCTTTGCCAGAAGGGAAAGAAAGCTTCCTCCCTTGGTATTCTGTGGCAGTCCTCACCCTGGCATCTAGTGAACAGCAGCAGTCATGGGCAGCCACCCTGGGGGTGCAAGTGTCAGATCAGGCTCCGTGGTAGACAGATTGCTCCCTGAGCACCTGGCAGGCTTGGGGGGTTGGTCAGACAGGATGTGTCCATATGCAGTGGGGTACTTAGGGAAAGCCCAGGCCACTCTGTCTCCTTTGTTATTCTGCTCTAGAGAAAAAGCAAAGATTCCTCCTTAAGCCCTTGTGCCCCTGAGGCAAGAAATCCTGTTATTTGGAGCAGTGGTTCTCAAAGTGGGGGGCATAGGTTGGAATCCTGCATCATATGACAGGGGCTTGATTTTGCAGAGGGCCAAACTTGCTTGGAAAGAATCTTAAGGATGACTGCTCAGAAGCTCTACCCTATTCCGTGTTGATGAGAGGTTGTTCTTTTTGTTCCTGCTTGACTTAGTGACACAGAATAAGAGCAGTGGATAAGCATGATGTACAATGGCAATTTTCAAATGTTTTTAGCAGGCCTGAAACCCATTTAAAACAAAAAACAAAGCAAAGCACAGGTAGACCGTTTACACATAAGCTGAGAAACAGCTGACTGCTCTTGCAGGTGCTACCATGGGGTGGGGGGGGACTTTTGCCTTCAAGGAGACCCTGGTTTTTACTTGCTCCAGTGAAGTTTGAGCAGCGCTGCTTGAGTGCTGGAGGAATTCCAAGTGCCCTGGGGATGGAGGGACAGGAAAGCCTTGTCTTTATAGTCCAGAGCCTCATCCAAAGGCCAGCCACATGCAGTGAGCATCCCTTAGCTGTGTGACTGCGTCGGGGCAGGTGATGGGAGCGGTGGCGGCTGCTTACCTCGGGGTAAGACCACTCTGGGGAGTAGTCGGTCACCATGAACACCCGTCCGCTCTGCTGCAGCATCCCCAGGGTGCCCTGGGCCGAGGCGGCTGAGACCACCTCCGCGACGTGCATGTAGGCCATGGTGCTGGCCCCGGCCTCCGCGCTGCTCAGCTGCAGGCTCCCCTGCTGGGGGCTGCAGCAGGGGATGCACATCTCCGCCTGTGTGAAGGGGGCGCGCGCCCCGTCTTCCGACTGTGAGAGCGCCGCACTGTCCCCCGACACCAGCTGGTGCCCGTAGATGGTCCCGCCGCCCCCCTCCACGGAGATGAAGTCATTGATCAGGTCAGAGAACTGGTTGCTGAAGGAGATATCAAAGTGGTCCAGGCTGAGCTCCATGTTGGAGGCGTTGCCAAGGCTGGGCTGGGCCACTGGGTAGAGTCCCTGCACCACGTTGCCTGGGAGGATGGGGACTCCGCCGGCAGTGCGGATCACCCCGTTGGTCTCGGGCTGCAGGTAGTGCTCAGAGCTGCAGGACTGCAGCTCCCCAGATTTGAGGAGGACCTCGCCCCCTTCTGCTGCCTGTGAGGTCTCCATGGTGACCTCCCCTTCGGCTGTCATGGTCTGGAAGTTGGCCTGGAACTGCATGAGGTGGAGGGAGGAAGTGGACTCTATCCGGGTCTCCACATGGCCACTGCAAGAGCTGGTCTGGGACGAGGCTTCTGTTTTCACCGTGGGCATCACAAAGGTACCCCCAGAGTCACTCAGGCTGCTATGGGCATTTTGCTCGAGGGGAAGGGGTTTGCTGGCGTCCTGCAGGAAGAAGCTGGGGGAAGGGGTCTGGTGGATGTGGGGGCTGTGGCCTGTCTGGCTGAAGCTGGACGTGTAGTCCTTATTGGAGTCTATGGCACTGAAGTCCATCTGCTCCAGGGTGGTGCTGGGACTCAGGCCACCACCCGATGGCAGAAGGCTGGAGCCGGCGGTCAGGGTGAGGGAGCTGGACGCCGAGGCTGCCGCAGAGGAGGAGTATGCTTCTTTGGCCATCTGCTGCTCAAAAGAGGTGTCCTCGGTCTTAATCTCCTTAGTGAGGACGGTGGTGAAGCTGAAGCCTCTCTCCACGGGGGGTGAGTGCCGGACGTTGGTGCTGACCATCTCGGCTTTCAGGCCTCCGCCCCCATACGTCTGGCCCTGCTTTGGGTTATTGAGGAAACAGTCGGGGTCAAAGTTCATAGTGGTTTCTGGAATCTTTCGGCCACCATCGAGGGTGGTGGAGAGGACCAGCTCTTCAGACACGTTGGTGGGCAGCATTGACAGGCTCTCCGAGCTGCCCGTGGTGGGGAAGGCGAACTTGTGGCCGTCGGAGCTCACAGCCAGGACGAGGCCCTGAGAGGCGTCGGGGGAGAGGAGGTGGTGGTTGGGGCCAGCGGTGGGGGACATGGTGTACACGGCCTCGTTGGTGACCTCTGACATGAACACCGTGGCGCTTTGGGACAAGCTTCCCATCACGGAGGCCACTGCCATGCTGGACACGCCGGTGACCACCGGGCTATCCACCATGTCTGGGTCACTGTTGAGCCCGCTACTGATGGACACTGGGGAGCTCTGGGTGGTGTCGGGGACCTCCACCTGGTTGGTGGAGGAGACCTCGGTGCTGTTCTGGTGCAACAGCACGGGCTTGGCCACCTTGCCGTTCCTCTTCTCGCGGCCTGAGCCCTTGCTGTGGCTGTGCTCGTGCTTCCCCTCAGACACGTCATTGTGCTGCACCTCTGAGTGGCTCCCGTACCCCCCTGTCCGTGGCTCAACCTTCGGCGAGATGATTCGGTGTTTGGCACTGTTACACTTGTGGTGCACACTGCTGCCTGCTCCTGCAGAGATCAGAGTGCACACACATGCACACGCACACGCACACACGCACACACACACGCAAAGAGGGAGTCAGAGCTGGGACTTTGGTGGACCCTGCCTCTGAGCAGCTGGGACCCTAGCAAAGTCCGGGCCCCACTCCTTAGATCCTCAGGGACCCACTTACCCTGGGGGCTCTCCCAAAGCCTATGTGACCCTTCTCCATATACTGGGGGCCTTTATCTTTGATGCTCTTTTCAAATAAGAATGACAGCGTCCTGGCACATGGAAGTCAGGAGGGAGAAAGTGGAGAGACTGCCACCAGCCAGGGAAGTCCCCTCCACGGTCATGGACCACTCACCTGGCTCTTGCTGGCCAGAAGGGCTCAGCCCAGGGATGGTGGTTCCTACCACTTCCCCCGACTTCCCACACTTACTCAGGCCGAGCAGTGTTTCAGGAAACTTGTCCTTTGGGTGCTCCAGTAGGAGCCACTCATGAGGACGGGAGGACAGAGGTCACTGGCAGGTGGACAGAATGTACTTGCTGGGTCAGCTCTAAGGCCCCAGCACCAGAGAGGGCTCCTCAGCCCTCAGAGGCAGAAAGGTATGTAAGCCTGGGCCTGTCCTCAGCTATCTGGAGAGGGGGGACAAAAGTCCTAAGTCCCAACCTGGAACAAAGCCCTAACCCTCTCAGTTTAGAGGCAGAGAAGAAAAATTCCTCAGGAGCAGAGCACTTCCGAGCGCGGGGGAGTCTTTGCAGCCCCTTTGGACCTGCAGGCCAGGACGGCTTTTCTCTCCCACTCTGTCTGATATTTTCATTATTTTCATTCCATTGGATGAGGGACACTTTGCTTTTGATAAAAGGGCGAATTCTCCCTGATCCTGTTACACAGCCCCACCATCAAGATTCCTAAATGCACGAGGACTTCACAGAGAAGTGATGTGACCCTTTAATGGAAATATCTAATTAAGGCAGCCAAGGGATGGAGAACGCACATTTCAAAGCACAAATACCATTATCAGAGAAACAGCCACATTAGGGTGGAGAGTGCCAGGCACTTGCTGCTCGTGGCAGAGACACAGATTGAGGAATAGGAGGAGCATGTGTGGCCCCATTGACTATAGGCAGATCTCCCTGGAACGCCAGGGCCTAAACTTGGGCTCCTGCTGAAGCTGCCAGGGATATGGGCCCTGGCAGGCACCTGCAGTGGACAGACAGACCTGGGGCCCCAAACCTCCTCACTTTCCAACTCTGCTCTTGCCCCATTCCTGGAGGGAGCTGCCTCTCTGGAAATTGTTCCCTCTTGCCCAGCCAGTAGTACGGAGCACGGTGCCGGCTGGGGTGCCTGCTGTCTGTCCTGGTAGTCGTGGGTTGCCCCAGGATGGCTCCCTCTTCCCTCTCTAGATGTCACGGCCAAGCCCTGTGGAGAAGCCCACCACACTGCCCGGCCAGGCCCCACACCCTGTGTGCCCCAGGAGCCCCTGCTCACCCAAGCTGCCGGTGCAGAGGCAGTTGTGGGTCCGCGGCTGGGGCTTGGTCTGGTGGCTGTCCAGGATCTGCTGCACCAGCTGCTCCACCGAGAAGCCCGAGCTGCTGTTGCCGTTGCTGCAGGTCCACTTGATGCCGTGGACTGCGGAGAGAGCCGTGTGGGTCGTTAGAGACACGGGGCGGTGGGACCCAGACCCTCACAGTCGAGGGCAGCCCCCTCTCTGCTGGAAGGCCAACTCCAGGGGTGACCTGCTGAGCATGTGGGAGGAGGGAGCAGGGCAGCCAACCTGCCTCTGCCGGAGGGACCTTGAAGGCGCCTGTCCCTGCTGGAGAAGGAGTCATGGAGTCGTGGGGAGTTCCAGCCTCTTCCTCCCCTCCTGTCTTCCCTGCCTTGAGTTTTGCTTTTGTTTTCCAAAAGTGTGAGTGCATCAGACAGTGGGTAGGAGCTTCCAGGGGAGGCTGAGGGACCTCCCCTGGCTGCAAGCACCTCTTGGCGCTTGGAGGATGGAGGTTGGTGGGCTTAGGGAGTAGAAAGGACCAGGCTCTCTGCAGGGGATAAGGCCCACCCCGGGTGGGAGAGCTTCAGCTCCTGCCCTCACCAGACTTCTCAGCCTCAAAGGAGACACAACCCAAGGGCCTGGATGGCCCAGGCAGTGGGTGCCCCCGTGCCCAGTGCTGCCTGCCACCCTGCAGCCCCCCATGGTGTTGTAGTCCCTGGAGTTGGGGTGCTGAACCTAGAGTGGGGGGCGGGGCGGGGGCTGATGTCCACACTGCTCTGCCCAGCTGAACGTAGGGGCTGAGTCTCATGCCAGCTCTCTGCTATTCCCCGTCCTCAGCTGGAGTGGACCTGGCTAAGAGGGGCTGAGTCCTGAGCCCAGCATGTGGCCCAGCTCCGGTGGGGCTGGGCTCCAGAGGCAGTGAGGTCTCGGCCCTCTGTTGAAGCTGTTGCCTCGTTCTCTGGGAGGGACATGCCACTTGTGGGGACACAGGGTCACAGGAGGAGGAGGCCAGTGGTTTTACTAATACAAGGGTAATTTCCTTCCTCATTTGGCCAAAGGTTCTCACATGTGGACTCCACACTGACACATGCTGAGAAGTGCTGACACTCACAGCTCCTGTCCTAGCTCTGAAGGGTCCAGAATGTAGTCACCAGGGTCGGTCTCAGACCTGGACTTGAGTCTAGGTTTTGATCTTGCTGTGCAGATCCGGGCAAGTCACTCAGCCTGGCTGAGCCTCAGTTTTCCCAATGGTAAAATGGGAGTATAATAACAGTTCCTGCCTCACCGATTATCCAGGAGGAAACACCATTTACGCAGCTGTCACTTTGTGTGTGCCCAACAAAGAGTGACTGCTGTCATAACTGTTACTGGTGATGATGGTGATGACGGTGACAAAACTCAGGCAAGGCTGGTCCTGCCCTGGGGCTTGGGTGACCTTATGGGGCCACACTTAGAAAAGGAAGCAGGAAGCCTCTTGCCGTGAAAGGCACAGACAGCTCAGCCCTGGATGCTGGGGGCAGCCACATCTCATTCTTTTCAAAGAAAAGGACCCACGTGTGGGGGTTGGGATCTGGCCAGGACACCTGTAGGGAGCTGGTTTCCTTCTTGGTGAGAGCTGCCCACCTGGCCCCTGTGTTTGCTCACTTCCCTGCTCTCTGCTCCTCTCTGATGAGTCCCAGCCTTCTGCACCCTCACCTGTCCCCAGAAAGACCCAGATTCTGATGGGTCATCCAGAGGAAATGGATGGGGCGCAGTGAGCCCCGAGCGTGCTGAGCTGCCTGGCTTGGGCTCCCTGGAGGACTCTCTGGCAGCCCCAGAAGAACTTTATTCTCGCTGACTTCGGTTTATGGTTCTCCCTGCTCACCTCGTCCCCAGCAAGGGAAACCCCAGGCCAGGCATTTTTAAACCTCACATGTTACAAAGCCCTTTTCTCCAATAAGCCTCTCCCTAGAAATCGAACGTGGATGGCAGAGAACAGCAGAAGTGGCCTGGGGGGGGGGCAGGCTTGCTGGCCTGTCTCATACCCAGGGCCCTCTTTGGCTGAGGACCTTTCCAAACTCATTCTGCAGATGAGAAAACAGAGGCTCAGGGAGAGGAGGTGACAGCCCATATCACCCTCCGGTGGCCACAGGGCAGGATTTGGGACTGCCCTCTGTACCACTGCACATGCAATGGGTGGTCCCAGCTGTCTGTCCCCTACCCTGGCTATGCCCAGGCTCCAGCTTGGAGATTCTGATGTCATTGGTGTGTGTGTGGGGGGGGGCACCAGGGATTTTTTTTAAATGCCATTAGAATGGGGAACCCTCAGCTCTGTCCTAAGCCTGAACTTAGCAGGGGCTGCAAGTTTGAGAGCAGAAACACCTGCAGAGCTCATCAGCACTGCCACCTGTGGGCACTCGAGCAGATGTCCCTTGCAAAGCCTGGCCAGAAGTTCTCCAGGAGAACCCCCACTGAGTGTGAACTTGGCAGTTTGGGTGTAAGAGTTGTTCTCAGAGCAGCCCTACCTTTGCCTTTTGGCCTCCTGGCCACACCCCATTCTTGGGTGTCGGGGCTGGGCGGGCTTGTGAATCCCTTGACTGGCAGAACGTCCTGGGATTTCCGGTCAGGGCCCCCTGTACACTGACAGCTACTGCTGGGGGCAGGTTGCTTCCTGCCCCCGTGGGTGGGGTGGGGGTGAGGCTAGCGCTTTCTCTGTCTCTTGTTCGCTGCCTTATGCTGTGAAGGTTATACAATGAGGACCCAGTGAAGGGTGACAGATTGCAAGCAGAGTTTCTGGATGCTTAATGCAAATCACCTACTGTCTTGGCACATCCAGCATGCAGATCGTCCCCTCCCCCTCGGGTGCTGGGGACAGGGTGGGGAAAAGCCCCTTCCTCTGAGCTGGCCAGTTGTTAGCCCTGAATATCAAACACCATCAAGATGGCTTTCAGCATGTCATGCTCTGCTTCCTGCACACAGTGAATCAGTGGGAAAGCAGATCTCTATAGGGAGAAAAGCGCTTTCTGAAAGGAGGGTAAATAGCACCAGCAGCAGCCCCCTTTGCCGCCCTCCCCCTTGGTACAGCAGCACAAGAGAAGCTTTCTGAATAGTACGCTGGAGTGTGTGACCTTCCGTGATGTGTAAGGTCATGGCATGTCGTGAAAGGGAGGGGGCACAGAATGAGACAGAGGCATTCATTCCCAGAAAGGTAACCTCCCTGTGGCTCTGGGTCACATCTGTCCCTCGGTGGAGGGCACCGGACTCCTGGTTCCCAGGCATGGTTGGCTGCCTTGCCCCAGGCCAAGCCGGTGGACCCAGGGCCACTCAGGGGATGGAGAGGGATCCATGTCCCCAGGAAGGCTGGGACAGAGGAAGCACTGGAGAGAGACAAGCACAGGGGTGGGGTGGGAGGAGCCAGGATGGCCACACTGGCCACTGAGAAGTAGGTGCTGGGCTCTGTAAAGGGTGCCCTCCTGCAGCTGCCCTGGGACCCATAGGCCTGGGACTGCGTCGTCTCAGATGGGGCCAGCTGCAGTGCAGAGTGGGTGAGGACTGTTCCTCTGAACTAAGGCTGGGGTGGCTGCCGCCGGACCCCAGGGCCCACTCCAGCCGGACCTGGGCAGCTATAGATGTTTACCCTAATCGCAACCTGCAGAAGGCAGCGGTGCTTCCACTAATATGAATAATCAAAATGAAATCAATGACAACAGCATGTGGGCATGCTTTGGAGAGCATCTTCTGATGAACAATTTACCCAAGAGGCGGCCAACCGCCGGGAAGAGAGTAATTGAGATCTGGAAGAGGCCGGGGGAGGGTGTGGGGGGCTCACCCCCATGCCGGGCAGGCTGCCAGCCGAGGGCCTCATGGGTTATGGCTGTTTCAGCCCGGGCCCCTGGAGAAGTGGAGAGCTTCCGCTAGGCAGGCTAAGCCTATGTCCAGATAGAGCCCCTATTTTCTTCCATTATGAATTGAATTGTGCCCCCCAAAAGTCTTGAGTCAAAGCCTAACCCCTAAAGCAACTGTATTTGGAGGTTGAACTTTAAGGAGGTTATAAAGTTTAAATGAGGTCACATGGGCGGGGTCCTAATGCAACAGGGCTGGATGCCTTACAAGAAGACGAAGAGACACCAGGGGGGACCGAGGAAAGGCCATGTGCGGACATGGTGAGAAGGGGGCCATCTGCAAGCCAGGAAGAGCAGCCTCACCAGAACCAGCCTCAGGGGCACCTGCATCTTGGGCTTCCAGCCTCTAGAACAGAAATTGCTGTTGTTAGAGCCGCCAGTCTGCAGAGCTGTTAGGGCAGTGTCGTAGTTTGTTCCATGCTGCTGAAACAAAACACCCAGAGGGGTAATTTATAAATGAATGGGCTCGTGGTTCTCAAGGCTGGGGAGCCCAAGATGCAGGTGCTGGCATCTGGCAAGGGCCTTCTTGCTGTCATCACACAGTGAAGGTCAAAGGAAGAGAACCCGTTTGTGGGAACCCTTCGTAGCAGATCACTGTGGCAGTAATCTGTTCACTGGAGCCCTCACGACCCAGACACCTCCCATTAGGCCCCACCTCCCAGCACAGTTGCATTGGGGATTACATTTTGACATGGATTTTGGAGGGGACAAATATTCAAACTGCAGCAGGCAGCCTGAGTGGACTAGTACATGGGGGCTCAGGCCTCCTCCGTCCCCACCCCTGGCTCCTTGATTGAGGCAACCTCCAGAGAGACCACCCTGTTCTGCACACAGCGTGTGTGTGTGTGTGTGTGTGTGTGTGTGTATAGTTCAAGGGGCCCTGGCATTAGGAGCTTGCCAGAATCCCACCCTTCTTCCCAGCACAGACCAGATTAAACCCCACCTAGACCTACTGAATCAGAAACCCTTGAGATCCAGCATCCTTGTCCTAATAGGCCCTTCATAGGGGTTCAAATACACACTCAAGTTTGAGAACTGTTGGTATCAAGGCTACATCTCTACCCTCCAGTGATCCTCTAAGGCACGATCCCATTTGATTACCATAAAATCTAAGACTCAGAGAAGTCATGTTGGTGCCCAAGGTCACACAGCTAATAGATAAGGTAGAGGTGAGGAAGGCTTGAGGATCCAACATCTTTTCACCCAGTGACTTGCCTGCCTGCATCCCTCCCATGCCCAGCTTCTTCTGGAGGAGTGAAGTTAGTGTGGACACTGATCTGCTCAGTGGGCAGAGGAGAAAAGCTTCCCTCCCTTCAAGAAGTGGAGGTTCACAGCCTCATGCAGTGAGAGGAGTCTGATTTCCTGAAGCAGAATCTGAGGCTGGGATGAGTGCTGCCCATCTGAGCTGGACAGGGCCAGGCTCACTTTGCTGGTGGTGTCAGTAGGAGGCAGAGAATTTGAAGTCCCTGGCTCTTCACTTGTAATTTTCCTCACTTAGGGGCCAGGCCAGGTGGACAGTCAGGCCTGAGTGAGTGGCCCCTCAGCTGGCCAAGCCCCCAGGCCAGAGCAGAAGGAACTCTCCCATCAGCCTCCAAGGGGAGGGTCTGATGGCGCCTGCTGGTGGGAAATCCAGAGCAAGCCAGAGAGGGAGCGGCCAGGAGGCCCAGGGGCACCGTCTCAGTGAGGCTGGGGTGGCCCATGGCAGAGCAGTGTTTAGGCCTGAACCCTGCGGGTTCCTGCAAGTACGTTCTGGCCTCACCGGGGCAGGCTGGCGTGCCTAGGCAGGGGTGCTTTTAGGGGAAATTTCTATGAAAGACAAAGAACCCAATTAAAGGCTCAGGGTTCGCGTGGGCAGCACTGGCTCCAAGACAGAGCCTCATGGCTCGGATTTCCTGTCACTGGGGGTGGACAGGGGACCCACTGAGTGACAGCCTTGGGGGGGCCGAGGGGCAGCTTCCTTTTGGTTGTCCATGGAAACCACCAACTTTCATTCCTGATGTGGCTGCCCTATGTACACCAGTGGAGCTTTCCTGAAGGCAAGGTGGACCTCTTAGCTCAGTGCCCTTGAGCTGGCTACGCGTCACTCATGTCACTGTTCCCAGAGTCTGGTTTGGTGGCATGCACAGGAGATCTGAGCAGGCCTGGGTGGAAAGTCCCAAGTGAGAGGATGCTTTCTGCTCTACAGAGGATTTGGACAAAGAGTCAGAAGGGGGAAGTCTGGGAGCTCCCTCTGCCCCCCAAGGCCTTGGGAAGTGGGCAGGAGCCAGCTGTCTGCCCCCCTGTGCTCTGCAGGGCAGTAATTTCTGGAGGGATGACAGGGTAAGTCCGGCTGGAGTGTTGGTCACCACGGTAACAGTGCAGGCAGCACCTGCTGGAATCGACATTTGGCCTTTCTTTGCAGGGGGAGCGATTCCTTGGTTCTGTGGTAAGCAAGTGACAAGGACAAGTGGCAGTGTCCTTGTCCAGAGGGCTGTGGAGGCCCCTTCACCCTCCTTGGCCTGTTTATCCTTCCTCCCACCCAAGGAAGATCCATACCGAGGGTGACCATTTGACTCATGGAACCAGGTCACCCTGGGAACTAAAAAGGGTGCTGAGTCATTTGTCCAGGCAGTGGTATAGACAACTGGGAGTGACTTTTTGGGTCCCTCCAAGTTGTTGACACTAGGCCTGTCTCCACGGCGACAAGGTCAGTGGGAAACGGCAGCTGGGCTGGGCTAATTTTCACCGTATTCTTGTTGACAGGAGCACAGGCCCTGCTTCTGATTTCTTGGTTCAACTGGATGAAATTTTCATTAGATTTAACGTCTCATATCCAGACACCCACGTACTATTCAATTTCCCGATCTCACCACTCAACTCTCATTCTCCTATTGGTCCTGAGGACAAAATTTGCAGAAATCTCATTTCAAAGAGTGCAGAGGCTCAGCGGGGACAGGATGGAGTGGGTGCTTGTGTGTGTGGTGTGGGGTGTATCTGCTGTGTTCCCAGTGAGCTTGGGATTTCTGGTTCTCATTGTTTGGGATGTGGAGCTTCAAGGTCCCCCCTTTCACTAGGAGGCACAGGCTTTGATTCAGTGTCACACATCCTCTGGGAGAAGGTGGAGGCTGAGGGCCCAGCAGGCAGCCTGGGTGTTGAGAACTTAACCTGGCCATCTCTTTTCAGGCAGATGGGTCTCAGAGGTGAGGTGCAGGGAGGGAGCCAATTGCTGCTGGCCAGGGACTCCAAGGCCAGGAGATGCACAGCATGTGGGACAGCATGTCCTTTGCTTCTGCACTTGACCTCACTGGACAGCTCCAAGCTGCTCAGTGACATAGAAAGTGGCCAGATGTGGCACTTGAGAGCTGCCTGGAGGCTCTCAGAATATCCTCCTGATTGGCTAAGTGGCATCATTACCAGGCTGGGAATTCTTCCCACCATAGGAGCAGGGATACGCTAGGATTTCTGATTGTCTAGAAACATGACAAAGGCATTTAGCAGGGAGGGAAGAAGCTCCGATGATCCCGCCACATCCAGGAGCCACATGGCCCCTGGCATCCCCTTCTCCCAGGCCCTGGCAGGGGCAGAGATGGCAGGGACGAGGGAGTGACCTGCTGTCCGTCCAGCCTCCCCAGCCTCTTACCTCTGGTGAGACTGCCCTAGGACCCTCGGCTTGGCTGCCCTTCAGGTGTCTGGAGGGAGGCCGCTCCCAACTGCGTGGCCTAGAACCTTTGACTTTCAGAGAGGCTGCAAATCTGGAGATCTAATTGTTGGAAACATTCTAAATTTAACAGACCCATTCCCTGGAGCTGAGCAGGGCTCAGAATCAGCTCTGGGTGGCAGTGAGGTCTGAGACTCAGGCAGCATGGATGCCTCCCCAGCACCGGCACAGAGGGCTCCATGAAAGCAGGGGCCTATGTAATAGCAGGGGGTGAGCAGAGCTAAAGTGGCCCTGAGCAGGGAGAGGCAGGAATCAAAAGGAGTATTTCTCTTCCAGCCCTATGTGGGGCTGGCTGAGCTCCATAAGATGTAGTCTGAGGGGGGAATGAACATTTGCAACAGGACCCTGGATGGTGATGCCCACTGGCTGCTCTCAGCTGGCTACTCCCATGCCAGCGGGCCTTCCCAGGCCCTTCTGTGCTGTCCCTGCCTCCTGTCCTGTGGACACAGGCAGGGAGCAAGGCCTCTGTGTTTGGGACAGAGCTGCTGCCCCTGACCCTGGGCCTGCCACAGGGACACAGATGTACTTCCTTTGATGGGACTCCAGGACTTCTCACAAGTTTAGGTCAGCGCATGTCTGGCAAGCCCCCATGGTGTGCGGCCACCGACAGAGCTGCAAACCAGGGCTACGTCTAGGGTGAAAGTGCAACCTGGGGCCTATGAAGGACACTCAGAAATCACCAACCCAATTCTCTATACATGTTGTTGGGGACTGCCACCCTCTGGGAGAGTGTCCAGTCAAAACTTGGCAGTGCCTCCAATGTCGGTCTCCTTCCCTCCTGGATGAGACTTCCAGAGGCCCCTGCAAGGGTCCTGCTCTCCAGCATGGAGCTCCTTAGATGGCCTCTTGCTGGAGGCAGCAAACATGTAGTCTGGAGACCCCAGCATGAGAAAAACTCTCAGATTCCTCTGGCCCATTCCAGACCCGTGGGTCAGAATACGTGAGGAGGGCTTGGGGATCTGCCTGCTGACATCCTCCTGGTGTTCTGTTCCGGTGAACCACTGCTCCCGCTGCCTCTGCTCAGGTACTGCTGGCCTTTATGGCTTCTGGGCACAATGGCGGCTGGCTGTGCCTGAGCCGGAGGGACAGGGCAGCCCAGAGGGAGGCTGGGTGGGTGCCAAGCCCACTCCTGATTTTTTGTCCTCATTTCTACTCTGACAGTCTCACCTCAGAGGTAGAGACCCTAGAAAATGCTTCTGAGTAAACACTGCTGGCCAGAGAGATACCCTCCACCCCTTTCTCATGACAGCTGACCCCTAGGCCCACCCCCATGCCACACCCAAAGCTGCATGGAGGGAACGTCCCTGCAACTTTTCAGCTAGCTGTCCCTCCTTCTGCACTGGCTCTGTCTGAGAACTAGGCACATATCCCCCATCAGGGGTGGAGCTCCCAGCCCCTCTGTGACACTGCCAGCCAGGTGGGGTCTGGGTAGGACAGGCTGAGCTGGATAGCAAAGGTGGGACCTTTCCCCAGAGCCCTCTCCTGCTTGTTCCAACCCCATGCCCCCAATCACAGAGCAATCCCCTGATAGGCCTCCTATCACATGTCAGACGCCAGACACATGGCAGGGGTGGAACAGTGCCCCCTGCCTACTAGTTCCCACTGGGCGGTGGGGAAGTGCGGCTCCCTGACGGCGCCCCTCTCGGAGCCGGTCTGCTGCCACTGGCCACCAGGTGGCGCTATCGGACCAGGAACCGGTTCAGTGAGGCCGCGGAAAGGAAAGCCTTTGTTGATTTTACTTCTTGATACTCTATAATCACCAGGATTACAATCTAAGCAAAAAAGCAAAACAAATAAACACAGCCCCCCTCACTGGATCTTTGGTCTTTGTCTGAAAAATTACAAGAAAACAAAAGATGCATAGAAAATACAAGCCAAGGCTTGGGTGTTAGCAACAGCCAGGGCCTGGCGGGCAGGTGCAGGCAGGGGTGGGGGCTCTGGGCCTGGGGGTTCCCTGGGCTTTTGTCAGGGCTCCTAGGAGGCAGGGGCCTGCTGATCAGCCTGCTCTGTTGGATTCCTCTGCCACTGCAGCCACTGCTCAGCCACCCTGGCCTCTTCTAGGTCCTGGAACTTGCAGGGTCTTGCAATGCTGGGCTTGCAGAAGCATGGAGGATGGAGCAGGCCATTTCTCAGAGCCGTGAGGGGCTGAGACCTTGGCTCCCAGCCACACCAACAGGCTGCAGATGAGTAATGATAGCCCACCCAAACCCCACACTTGACCTGGTGGCCTCTGCCCCAACTCACCATGGCCTCCACTCTGACCGCCTCCTCCAACTCACCATGGTGTTACCCTAACTCACTGGCCTCTACCTCTAATTCACCAGGGCCTCCACCCCGAACTCATTGACCCCCACCCCAACTCATGGCTACCCCTACCCTCAACTCACTGTGGCCCCCACCCCAACCCCTGTGCTTCCACCCCAATTCCTGTGGTCCCACCCTAACACTTGTGGCCCCCACTACAACCCACTGCTGCCCCCCCACCCTCAACTCACTGTGGCCCCTACCTCTAACTTACTGCTGCCCCTACCCCTAACTCAGTGTGGCCCTCACCCCAACAATGTGGCCCTCACTCTCAACTCACTGTGGCCTTCACCCCCAAACCACTGTGGCCTCCACCCTAATTCACTGTGACCTCCGCCCTCAACTCACCATGGCCTCCACCCCAACTCATTGTGGCCTCCATCCTCAAATCACTGCAACCTCCATCCAACTCACTGTGGCCTCTACTCCAACTCACTGCAGCCTCCATTCCAACTCACTATGGCCCCCATCCTCAAATCACTGCAACCTTTATCCCAACTTACTGCTGCCCCCACCCCTAACTCAGTGTGGCCCTCACCCCAACACTGTGGCCCTCACTCTCAACTCACTGTGGCCTTCACCCCCAAACCACTATGGCTTCCACCCTAATTCACTGTGACCTCCACCTTCAACTCACCGTGACCTCCACCCTCAACTCACTGTGGCCCCCATCCTCAAATCGCTGCAACCTCCATCCCAACTCACTGTGACCTCCACCCTCAACTCACTGTGACCTCCACCCTCAACTCACTGTGGCCCCCATCCTCAAATCACTGCAACCTCCATCCCAACTCACTGTGGCCTCTACCCAACTCACTGTGGCCTCCCCAACCCGCAATCATCCCCACCATAGAGGTGAGTTTGCCTTTGGAGAAATCATTATGGGTAGAGGTGCTGGAAAGGTAGGCACCCCTGCCCTGTGAGCTCACACATGTCCCACATTCATGTGTGGTGAGGGCTGCCGTGCACATGTGTGTGGGAGGGCTGTGCACATGTGTGTGGGAGGGCCGTGCACATGTGTGTGGGAGCACATGCTGGGGTGGCTGCAGGCCTGGCACTATACTGGCTCCTGCTTTGTCCAACCGGTGTTGGCTGAGGACACCTGCCCCAGATGCCTTGGCACTCTGAGAGGACAGAAGAGCTCCAGGGAAGGCAGTCAGAGCGAAACCACACCCAGAGGCAGCTGGCAGAGCATGACCTCTGGGGCCATCAAGATCTGACGTAGGCCCAGGCCCCAGTCAGGACTATAGGATTTCTGGCCGATGACAGGACACTCTGAGAGCAGCCTCCAAGTGGACATAACGGGGCAAGGTCACCTTTTGGGGAAGGGCTCTGAATGCAGCCTACAAATCTTGCTTTTGTCCCTCACTCTGGATGGTACAACCTCGTCAACTGCTAGCTGGGAAATGACTAGCTTGCCCATCCCCTCCCAGGCTGCCAGGAAATGGAGCAGGGCAGAAGGCCTCGGGCGTTCAGAGGGAGAGGATCGGCTCCAAGGGAGCTGGCTCCATCTGGCTCCCTGGAGGCTCAGCTAGAACCGAGGTGGGAGGTGGGAGGTTTGGGGTGGGAGGCTAGAATCACTGTGGTTCTGAGCAGCCAAAGAGCACCAAGCAAGTTTCCTGCCAGCCTGGCAGGGCTGAGGCACAGGACACTTCCTGGAAGATGAGTCTATTCTACTCAAAATCACCTTGTGGTTGCTCTGGGAAGAGAGGAGCCCCCTACCTCGCCCCCCGCTCATGCGATGGGAGCTTACTGGGTACAAGCTGGTGTTCTCTCAGACCAGTTGCATTGAGATAGACTCCAGCATTTCCAGGCCGAGGCATACTGAGCTTTAGATCATGTTCACTTGAGTTCTATAAACTCCAGCCCCCAGACAGAAGCCCAGACAATCATCCCTAGGCTGAGAGCTGAAAAGAGCAATTCTGTGCACCATGAGCCAGAAAGCTGAAGCCTTCAGGGGCACCCCAGGCCAAACTCAGCTCTGCTCAGCCCTGAATGACTCACATGCAGAACCTTATTCCCCAAAGTATGTTAGGGCATGAGTGTTTAGCAAAAAACTACACTTCCCAGACTCCCTTGAAACTAGGGGTTCTCATATGACTTAATCCTGGCCAATAGTATATGAGTAGAAAGGATGTGTGCAATTTCTCAGCCCTGTCCACAAAGGGAAGAAGCTTTTCTCTCCTTCCCACTGGTTGGAATGCAGTTGCAATGGCAGGAGCTGAAGCAGCCATCTGGGACCAACACAAAAGAGGGCAACGAGCTAGAAAGGGCAGGGTATCCACCTGGCAGGAGGCTGGGTGGCTGATCCCTGACACTGTGGAGCCTCCACAGCAACCCTGAACTGCGGTGTGCAAGAGAAATAAGCTTCTGTTTCATTTAAGTCACTGTTATTTTGCTTTTTGTCACAGAGGCAGGACCTGTATTCTAACTGCTACAGAAGAGATTACAAGAGATAAGAAGGGTTTTTGGAAATACAGTGGGAATTCCTATCAGACGTCTTCATTTATTTCTGTGTTCATTTTCTTATCTGGAGAAGCACTCCTCAGATGGCAGGTTGAAGGGAGGCCCCCTCTGACCAAAGGGCACAGTTACAAGAATCAAGATGGGACTCTTAGAATAAGCCCAGCTTGTGAGCTTTCCCGGGGCAGGAGAACAATGAGCCCCTCACCTCACAACAGGTGAGGTGAGGGCTGCGGATCAGAGGCCCCCTTCACCACCGATAAGCACAACATTTTGATTAAACCACTGACAACTCTGCTGTAGGGCAGAGAAATTTGGAAACATCAGGAAATCAAACCGTGAAGTCTTTGAAGGAATGTGATTTATGTGAAAATGTGATGAAGCTAATGTGTTTGGCTCCAGCGTCGGGTAGCATGCCTGATTCTGGAACCAAATCTGATGCCTCCTTGGCTCTCGGCACACTCTGCTTACCCTGAGCCCGGTTAGCTGGTGCTCTGCATGCGTTCCAGGCCTGATCGGCATCTAAAGCTTCTGTGGGCACCGTGCTCCCGGCCGTGCCTCTGTAATCAGAGCCAGGCACATGCACGCGTGCTCCCAGTAACTGTGTGCTGCTCTGCTCCCCCTCACAGCCCCCCGAGACCCCACAGAGCCAAGTGTTATTAGATTTATGGGGAGTTGGTTGAAGTTTTACATAATTTTCTCGCTGCACTGCAGATTTTTGAGCAGGCGTTTGCACATCAGGGGCCTGCTCAGGTTGGGTTCCATGGCCCCCGCGCCCCCGTCGTCACATTTTTTTTGTGGCCCCCCCCCGAGTACACGACACTCTGTGGGGGTTTTTTCCGCCCCCGGGGGGGTGGGGTGGGGGTTTTGTTTGTGTTCCGGGGGGGGGGGGGGGGGGGGGGGGGGGGGGGGGGGGG
>CAUYQV010154859.1:0-14252 GCA_963574575.1 Galagoides demidoff | reverse complement strand
ACTGTGGGTCTAACATGTTTAGTGCCTTGAAAATTTGGTTCTATTCTTGACCCAGTAGGACTCATGGGGACACCACTGTGGTGGCTCCACAGACCATGCTGTGTTATAAGGTCCAATGGGGCGATTTGCATTTAGCTTACCAAAATGCCACCTCCTATCTGTGTTATAGCTTCCTCATGGGTGAAATAGCCATGAATTGCTTTCTTGCTTCAATGATGTCAGACAGAGTTCAGTAAAACAGGTGTTCTTATGAAAACAAGGGTAATCTAAAAATTAAAGCTTTTCTGTATAAGCCCTTAAGGGTTCTGCCATATCAGTCTGTCCCCCGAACTTAGTGCAGGGCCTGGTGTATATAGTAGGTGTTCAATAAATAGTTGTGTGAATGAGTGCAGTAGTAGGTTTTAATTTCCTTTGTTGTCTTTGTGTTATTAGGCCACTGATCCCCTTTTACCACCAGCTGTTCCAATAAGCAATCCCTGAAATCTCAATGGCATAACACAAATGAAGTGTTTTTCTTGCTTATAGAAAGCCCACTGGTGGGAGAAAGGAGGATACAAGGGGGAATGCTTGGGGGTCCCAGGCTGAAGGAGGCTCTGTCCCCTTCCACAGATGGCTTCCAATGTCATCACAAGAAAGTGTCAGTATCCAGCCTCTGAGGGAGAAAGCCAGAGGCCAGAGGAGGGTGCAGGAAATATAAAGGGCCAGGTCTGGAGGGAGAGGGCACCCTCCCTCTCACTGCCATTGTCTTTATCCTATCCCAAGGGTGGCTGGGAAATGAGGTCCCTGGCTGGTTGGCTGCTTCCTAGGAACATGGTTACAACATGGAAGGGTGGTATGTGGGCGGCAGCTGGCCTTCTCTGCTTCTCTGTAATACCAGAATCCAGTGACAGAGGGAGAGGGACGACAGATGATCGAGGCAGAAACGATGTGGCATGTGAGGAGCGGAGGAAGGACAAAGAGCGTTTCCAGAACATCAGTTAGAGAGACGAATGAAAGCACAATAAGGATGCGAAGTAAAAATAGAAGCAATTAATGTGAGAAATGTCCTTTGATCCTTTTGTACAAAAACAAAGCAGCATGCTTAAAGCCTCTCTCCGTGTATCTCTCGCCTACATTTTTCTCCTCCGATGAAACCGTCCATTTATTTTCCATGCTTCACTCTGCCAGAAAGACTATGAGAGCCTTTCAAAAGCAGTTTCCAGTCTTGACTTTGAGGAAAAGTGCTGCCCAATACCGAGTCTTCCCCATTTGACTTACCCCAGTTTCACCTTGGTGATGTTACTCTGAGGAACCTTATGGCTAGAAAAAAAACACACAAATACCACGTGCCTTTTTAAAAAAACAGCTTGTCATCCATTAGCAATGATTTTTCTTTTTTGTGGGTGTTAGTCTGCCAGTGACCTTAGAGTCTCAGAAATAAAACAAATTTCTAAAGAAGGAGTCTTCATACCAGAAGGAAAGCAGCAATTTACTTCTGGAAATAAAATTGTGCAGAAGTCCTTGCAAGTGAGACAAGCTCAGTGAGAAACAAATTGTTCGAACAATAGACTTAATTAACTTACGTTGATATCTTTTGTCACAGCAGGTGTGAAGTCCCAGGGCACCTGCTGATAGACCTGAACTAGAGCCCAGCCTTGCTTCTAGAAGAGCGTGAAAAGTGACTGAAGCGTTAAATAAGGCCGTGATGGTCGGTAGCTCTCCCCTGCTGCCTGCAGGGACTGCGCCAAAGGGAAGGGAAATACAGGACTCGGTTCCCAGAGCTTTGTCCACTGTGTTTCTTTTAACTTTAAAAGAGCATTTAACACTAACAGAAGCGCCGTTTGGGTTGGCTCATCACAAGAACTCTCTTTATTAGAGGATGTGCCGTGCTGCTTCTAGATGAGAAAGAGCAGCGTGGGAAAGATGAATTCTGACTAGTATGTATGGGGGCGCAAATCCAATTGCTCCCCTTCTCACATCTAACCTGGTGGAGAGGAATCCCTTGCTTGTACAATGACACTTACTTGGGGAAATGCTTGATGTGCTTTAGCTCAGGTTTAATTGTTCAGTAAACAGAATTAAACACTTCTCTCCTTGGAAATTCCTCTGTCCTAAGTTGGGCTTGCCTTCACTAAGTGTTCTTGTTCTCAGACCTTTGAAGTGTTTTTATTGTAATGTGTATTAAATATGGCAGTGAAATGCCCGGGGACAGATAGTGCACAGCACAGACATAACTTCTTGTCTAGTTGTGTTTTCAAGCTTGGTTTCATCCACTAATGACTGGGCTATGAATTTCACTTGGGTTTCCCACACGTTTAAAGAAACCCAATGTACTTTACCATTAATCTCACTGATAATGCCGACTGCATGTGGTGTCAATGATGCAATACTCACCTGGTAGAGAAATGGCTTCCCTCCCAAATACTTACATTCTGTCAGAAGGGTTGCTGGCAATTTATCACATAGTTTTGGAGGGGAAAATGTAATTGGTAGGTAGAACTTTTTGAAGATTCAGGTGAATTCTAGGAGAAGAGAAAAAAATTGATCAAGTTGCTGCCGTGTTACTTTTATTTAAGACTCTGATTGAAATGGTGATATATATGTATGCATTTTTACCCATGATGTATTCATGTCTCAAATATCTGCTCAAAAATTACCAAGCACTTGCACTATATTCAGCGGTGTGTTACAGGCTGATAGTATAGAGAATAAGAGCTGTGAGGAAGGTGGAGTAGAAGAGGGTCCTATCTAGCAAGCTGTTTCTATCATCAGTTTTGGAATATGTTCATTAAATGTGACTTTGGGAATAGATTTCATGAAGTTCTCTTACATTGTCCCAGGAAACTGTCAGCCTTCACTGAGTGACCCTTTTAGATATTGAAGCCAAGAAGAGTACGGATACAAACTCACTCAGTTGAATTCCACAAACTGTTACGGAGCCATGACTTTGAGCTAGAAGCAGTGGTCCAATGTTGAAGAATACACAGTTTTCTAGAGTTACTTGAGATTTCTGAGGAAAAATGCCATGTAAAGGATAACTTAGGTGGAAACAGCTTAAATGCAAAGCATGAAAAAAAGCACAGATGAAGTCATGTGATCTGTACTGTCTGTAAGGGCCATTGAGATGAGGGGATATTTTAAGAGAACCTTAAAATTTAAGGGTAAGTACAGAAGGAAATAGGTAAACCAGGTGGAAGGAACAATATAAAGACAGAAAGAAAGAAAAAGAAAGACAAAAACTTGAGGCAAGAAAGCACTTGGATTGTTTAGAAAAGAGTGGGAAACCACATGTGGCCAGAACATCAAATTCATGGCAGTGCATGGTTGGACGTGAGGACAAGGAAGCCCACTGGAACCAGGGTGGGCGTGCTGGTAGCTTGGACTGGAGAGTGGGAATGCAAAGGAAACTTGCTGCAGAGGGGGGCTGGACTGCGTTTGATGTCAATAAACTCATAAATTAATTTAGTTGAGAGTGCAAGGTTCTGAGGATTTACAGAGGCATCAATGACAAGGAGCCAAAGTATTAGAGGAGGCTCAGTCAGTCAGATGGAACCAATAAGCTTGGGGGATGTTGGTTTAATGAAAGTGTCTGAGTTCATAAAGTATTGGAGAGTAATGACAACCTACAGATGTAATACTGTGACAATTGCGATGGTTGCTTAAAATAAATTATCCTGCTGATGTTATTTCCACTATCACACACAGAGGTGAATATCTTTAAAAATGTTCTGGGAACCCTACTTTGATGCGGCAGGCTACTTAACATCATGAAAATTGCCTGTTCATTACTTTCCAATTTCGATTCCCTTCCACATTGAATACCTCAATTGGGGTCCCAGGTCTATGCTCTCTGCTAGTTCTACTACCAGAGACAATATCTTGAGAAAGCAAACTTGCAATTATCTTTCAATGAAACAATTCCTCTTATATATCAGGATATGTGGCATGTCTGTTCTCCCTCGATGCTCAAAACGAGTGCACAGTTTACATTCCATGTCCAAAAGATGGTCTGATAAAAAGTGTTACATTCGAGAGTATTTGCTAAGAGAAAACCCTTAGCACTATCTTGTTTTTCCAAATGAAAATTGGATTCTCAATTCTACTTACCTTTGAGACTTGTCATGAGGAAAGACCACAACCATCAACTTGTCTTGGGATATTTTTAGGGTCCTTTTGACAATCTCTGACAGTGAGCTGACTCCAAATATAACAATTTAAGTTTTTTTTAAAAGGGAATTCATTTCTCAAAAAATTGAAAGTCAAGAGAAATGTTACAAGTTTGTTTCTTCCAGAAGCAGATACACAGATGGAGTTAAGGAGTGCAAAGTTGTACTGGGTAGTAACACCAGTGAAAGGGAAAGGGAGGGGCAGAAGGAGCCATCAGTGTGCAAAACAGATCAGACACAGTCTCCACCCACCCACTGGGGAGCTCTGGAGGAGTTCCGCACTGGGTAGAAACAGCTAAGACTGTGGTTCCTGAACTGTGCCCCCAGACTCTCCACGATGACAGGGTGAACACTCAAGGGCAGGATATTTTGTATTTTCCAGGGAAACATAATAATTTACGTTAGACATGGCACAACTGCCATGGTTAACTTGTTTGGGCCTGACTCTTTAATAAAGGGAATTGTAGACATTTATTTTGGCCTAAGGTATGCCATGAGAAAGAGTGCCATGAACTGAGAAAGCTTGATGATCTCTGGGCTAGGCCTTGTACCTTGGGACTCTGGAGAAGAAAATGACTTCTGGCTATTGTGGCCTTGCTCAGCTCATTGGCTGGGGTGCCTGAGAAGATGGGACCTCAGTCTGAAGGCTGGTGGGCCCGGGTGAACTTCTATCCCAGTGTTTCCAACCTTTCTTTATCTCATGGAACACTTGAACCTGTAGTTAAACTTCCACGACACACTTAAATTATGTTAATTAAAAAGAAAAAGGAGTAAAAAAAGAATATAGGTACTGTGCTTTGAACATCTCTTGAAAATAATTTAATTAATGGTCTTTAAAAATTTTCACAGTATATTTAAGATCCTCTCATGGCCCACCAGTGTGCCACAGCACACCGACTGAAAGGCACTGGTCTACACTAACCCCAGAGAAGTCCACTTCTCACAAATGGAAATCAGGTCCTTTCTTGAAGGGGGATTCAAGGGTCATCTGCCAAGTCTGTGGCAGGTGTTCTGGCTTTAGGGTGTGCTGCATCTTAGGGACTCTCTCCTCCTGGCCTCATGGTCTCTGATTTCACATGGGCTTGCCCCATCCTGTGGAGATGAGGTCTGGCAGCTGCTCTATGACCCAAAAGACAAGGTGCTTCTCTTTGGCTTCACATACAAATTTCCTGATTGTCTTGGCTTGGGTCATATACCCGGTTCTGGGCCAACAGCCATGGCTGGGAAATTTTTGTTGGGTCTACTCACAGGTCAGATGCCACCCCCTCGGTGTTCTCCTTCTGCCACCCTGTGTTGTTTTTCTTCTGGACATTCACAGTTGTTGGAAACTAAATATTATTTACTTGCTACTCTACGTGATCATTGTTTGTCTCTTCTAGCAGAAGATGAGCTCTATGTAAGCAGAGAGGTTGCCTCTCTTGTCATTCCTGAAGCCCTAGTGCCAAGAGAATGTACTCCTAAATGTCTGTGAAAAAAATGAAGGAAAACCTATTCCTACAGGTTCCTAAAGGCAAGGAACATAGCACTGTGATCTTCAGGACTGTACCCTACGTTGTACCCTTCATGGACAAGGTGGTGGGAAGCAGTTCCCCAAAGGAAGTAGATATTTTAGGCAGAAAAAGCAATGGCAGCTGGTTATTCCAGGCAGTGCTGTTTTTCTGTCTGGCTAAGGCTGGACCTTGCCATGGGATGCAGCTCAGCCACTCAGATGAGATTCAGTTCCTTTGATGTGAGTAGACTTGGTCATCAGTGGAATTATCAGAGAGCCACAATTGGTAATTCTGAACAATTTTATGGAGACTGAGGAGCTGTTCTAATATCTGTGATCCCTCAGAGCCCTCCCATTCTTTGACAGTGTATTTCCAATCACTAATGTGTTCTGTGGGTCTTAGTGTGACTATTAAGTCACTAGACCCAGGCTTATGAATAAGCTTTTATGTGTTAAGCCTTGTATCTTACTTGTGAATTGCTTCTTATCTAGATGATAAAAAGCAATTTCAATAGCACTTAACTTAATTGGTTTGTGACCAGACAAGGACCCTGGGCTCCGTTTACAGAGACTGGGCAGGATGCCTCGCCTGGGCAATTCTAGAAAGTTCTCATCTTCTAAGTTCACTTGCCACCTTCAACCACCTATCACTTCTGTGCCTGAAGGTGGGCAGATTCTCTGCACCTTAAACAAGGTTTGTGGAATCTAATCCTGTAAATCATTGAAAGAGATTATTAGACAACCAAAAGGTTGAGCTCTGTTTAAAAAATGTGCCAGAAGTCTCATCTGTCTGCCTTCCACCCTCTCCTTAGACAGCCACATTTATTCATGCTCACACTGAACACACTATTCTCAAGCTCCCATTTGCATATTTTTAAAAAATATTATTTTTTTAAAACTAGGCATGTAATTCAATCATCAACCAGTCAGAGTAGGCCCCATCCTTTCTTATTTTTGTGAAGTGGGACATTATTAAAAGACCCCTACTCACATCACATCAATTTTTTTTTTTTTTGAGACTGAGCTTCAAGCTGTCCCCCTGGGTAGAGTGCTCTGCCATCATAGCTCACAGAAACCTCCAACTCCTGGGCTCAAGCAACTCTCCTGCCTCCACTTCCCTAGGAGCTGGGACCACAGGCACCCACCTCAATGCTCGGCTATTTTTTGGTTGCAGTCGTCATTGTTGTTTGGCAGGCCCGGGCTGGATTGGAACCCGCCAGTTCAGGTGTGTGTGGTTAGTGCCTTAGCCACTTGAGCCACAGGCGCCAAGCCACATCACATCAATTTTGCCACCAACTCATTGCATGACCTTGGAAGTCTCCTGCCTTCCTTTGTCTCAGTTTCCTCACATGTAAAATGAGGAAAAGGCTCTTCAAGCTTCTGCCAGTCTACAAACCCCGGGACTCCACCCAATTAGGGCTCCTGGTGAAGATTTTCCTGCAGCTATCTGGGCTGGGGACTCCCTTCCCTAGGCTAGTTTTTCTTCACAGGCCGTGGTGTCTTTCTCCTCCGCCCCAGGGTCAGATAAAAGCTGCTTTGGAAGCTGATGGGTTGGTGGGGAGGAAATTTGCCTTTCTCTCACCCATGGGAATTTCTCATCATCCCTAAGGGAAGTGACCGTGATAAATGCAAAACAGGCAGAAAGGCTCTCTGCTCAGCTGGTGACACCAGACGGTGTTTTAGCCAGTGATACCCCTGCTGCCAGTGGGGTGAAAAATCTATTTTCATTTGAGCTGACAGACAGTAAATCCTCTGCCTGTTTTACTGTAGCTCAGGGCCAAGAGCACCCTGCCGCTTAATAGGAAATGCTGACCTAGGGTACACAGGCCAGCCTCTTGAAAGGAAATAACCCCAAGGCCAGGTCAGAGTTTGGGACTTCGGCTTTCACTTGAATGGGAGGCTAATTAATATAAAAATTAATTTTATTGTGGCTATCAAACAGGCCAGCGTTTATATGCTACAAAAGAATTATAATAATTCATGCATTCAACCAGCACAACAGTTCAAATATTTGGTGGCATTTGTGATTTCCAGTATTGCCTGGGCTACTTGGGCAGTTCTCCCTGGGAGTATCTATTTCTCAGGAACAGTTTTTAATGGCTTTGACTTCATATTTATATCTCAGGCAAAACTGAAATGGGCAGCTAAAGACTAATTATGTTAAATATTCCAACAAGCATAATGCCCAGTGTTCTGGCAGGGGGCCACCAAAAGCAACGTCTCAGTGTGTCTTTTTAATTTTTTTTTCTTTTCTTCTTCTTCTTTTTTTTGCCCCCAAGCTCCTTATTTTAGGCTTATTTAATAGAAGATGATTGCCCTAGCCTAATGATTCCTTTTTTGCATAATCTACACTGCAATAACCCAGAAGCATTTTTATTTTAGCATAATTGTAAATTTTGGTTTCTGTTCTGTTAGCTACTCTCCATTCAAAGAATAAAGAGATCACAGAAAAAGCAAGATCTTGGCCTGAGCTCCAGCCTTTGAGGATTCCAGAGGACCTCCTGAGTTTTTCCTAGGGCTTCCAGGTTGGGGGTGGGGACGGGGGTGACACAGCGCCTTGCCAGGCGTTGGAGTTAATTGCAGAGGAGAGGACCAGGGCACACGCATATTTGCAGATTTGGTTTCTATGAAGTCAACAGCAAAATTGAGAAATGAGCTTTTTACTAGCAAATGCTAATTATAATGAAAAACTCCCAGCCTTCTGCAGTACACAGGAGAAAAACAGATACACAAGTGCCACACTGTTATTTTCTGCAGATCACAGTTGGCAGCATCTGACGGCACAAGTCAAGGACCTTATAGGCAAGATTATCTAGAAAATCCCTTGCTTCAGAAGCCAAAATCCTTTAAGTCTTCTGTATTTAAATGCAGCTGTATTGCTGATTAGATGTCAGAACTAGAGCACACTGAAGTGCCCTATTTAGTGATTAGCTCAATGGACCAATTTTGCTTTCAGATAACTTCCACGGAGGAAAAATTTGCATACAGATTTAGAAACAGGACTGTCATCTTTCTGGGTTATGCAGGGACTGAGGGATGCAAGACTCGTGAATGCCACCATAATCCTCATTTCACAATTCCCTTGCTTCTAACTTTATCACCAAGAGTGTGACAGAGCCACAGGGATGCGACTGGGAACAAATCTCTTGTTTTTCAGCACTTTGTTGCCCAGTGTGTCCCCACTCTAACTGCCATGTAGGAACCAGTACTCAGGGCTTTCAGCTCTGTGCTGTGGGTTACAATCTTTCACTATATGTGGGATTCTCTAGTACAAACTTGTACATGCCCTTTTTTTCTTGTGTGTTTATAATTGATCCATATAGTGCCTCATATATTTTGGCTATAATCTGAGGACTGCCCCCCCCCCCCGACACACATATAGAGAGAAATCCCCATATGTCTCAGCTTAGATTCTACCTCCTTCCCTGATCTGCAGACACAGGGAACCAGGGCCTGCTCTGCTGTCCCACAGCACTGTGGGCAGCTGAGGACCAGGGAATAGGCGTGAAGCGTTTAACTACAGCTCAGCCTCTCTCAGCCAAAGGGGCATTTGACGGTGCCACGCAGAATCTGCCTCTGTGACTTTGGAGGCTTATCCTCAACTTAGCAACTGTACTTCTCACTAAAAAGATTGAGCGGAATATAGATAAAATCAAAAAAGAGACTAAATGCTAAGCTCTATGCCCTTGAACATTTATAAATCTCAATAAGTACTAAGCACCAGGCGTTTATTAGGGGCAGCAGAGGAAAGCCAGCGCAGTTAATACAGAGAAAATCTGAACGGTGAGCACCTGTAGAAATGGAGCACACTCTGCGGTTACTAAAGAGGGGTCTGATACAAGGAATAATCCCGAGGTGTCCCCCCCCCCGTGAGGGCCCAGAACAGCAGACTGGCTCCTAACATTGGCAGGGTCCCGGGTAAGAGTACAATGAACAGGAGGCCTGCATGCTGTATGTCTAAACATTATAAAATTGCCATCGGTTTTAGAAATTGAAAAATAAAATATGTTGACAAATGTAATTTCATAAAGATCTGGAAGGTCAGGATCAAGTTGCCAGCCCCTTATTTTCCTCAGGCCTATCACCTACCTCTTTTCTTAGCACCCTAGGTTCTGTCCTATTGCTGAAGGCCCTCCTGTGCAGGCTATGCTGACGGGGGCAGGGTCCCAAATATTTTCTCACTTGAATTACACTTCTCCAGCCCATCTAGTAGGCTGGAGGCCCACAGAATGGTCCAGGAGAAGGCAGCAGAAGGCAGGAGACTGCTTCCAAAGGCAAAACAGTGCAGTGCTGGGCGTGACCGCACCCTTCTACCCAGCTCACACATCAGAAGCTTTACTCCTTGGCAGTGGTTAAGTGCAGGCAGTAGGGCCTGGGGCTCCTGGGCTCTCTCCTCCCCTCTGTGGAGATTCCAGCCATGATCTTTAAGTCCTATTTTATCAAAAGACTTGGGAGAAGAGTTGAATGCAATGTGTTAACTAATGGCTTTAAGAAGACATGTAGCACAATGTACCTATTTTTATCCTGCAAACGCAAGCAAAATATTTAACAAGCAATAATCTCTTTCTACTGCTCCTTATTAATATGATTGTCGGTCATTTTTTCCCCCATGGCACTGTTCTGCCTGCTTACCTCCTGGGATTGATGGCATTTTTAAGGCAATTCAGGGCCCTACCCCCTGCTTCCAACTCTTCCATGGCATCCAATCAACTGATAGATTAAAGAGAAATAAAGTAAAACTAGAGATGCATGATGTGGGTCTTAGCCATGAAACTAAACATAGCAGAGGACAGTGAAATGAAACACAAAAGAGGAAACTTGCTTTACTTTATTGTGAGATGATTATCTTCTGCTTTGCATTGAACTACAGTGGCCAGCAGTATCTTCCTGCTTAACATCAGATGATCTCACTGGTTAAGAAACCCAGCATGAATGATGAAACAGCTTTTTAGGATGTTTGTTTTTTCAGAAAGTACCATGAGATTAAAGGACCCCTTTCCCAGGTGCTCCTTCCTAGTTCTTTGCTAGCTCAACTGATCGTTATCCCCTTTTACAACTATTCAGTATTTTTCCATTTATTCAGGAACTAGAGTGTCCTGCCAAGAAACCAATAATTTAGAAGGTAAGTGCTCAAGATAAAATACTTGATCTTTGGCTCGGTGCCCACAGCTCAGTGGTTAGGGTGCTGGCCACAGGCACTGGGGCTGGTGTGTTTGAACTTGGCCCAAGAGTGATAAACAACAATGACAACAACAACAACAACAACAAAATAGCTAGGCATTGTGACGGGCACCTGTAGTCCCAGCTACTTCGGTGGCTGAGGCAAGAGAATTGCTTAAGCCGAAAAGGTTGAGCTTGCTGTGAGCTGTGATGCCACAGCACTCTACCAAGGGTGACATAGTGAGACTCTGTCTCAAAAAAGAAAAAGAAGTACTTGATCTTTTATCTTCCATAGATTCACCACCTCCTTAAGTTAACCTAAATTTCACAGACCCGACATGCACCACAGGTACTCAATGGAAGTTCCTTAAGTTGGCCACCTCCATATGTTGACCAGTTTGTTACAGTCCCTTGGGTGGTCAACTTACAGAGGTTCTACCATATCATCATTGAATTGTAAAAAGTTGGGATGCAGTTCTACTTTATTTTTTCAAAAAGGGCCTGAAAGAAGCAAATTTTCTATACAGAGTTAGCATATAAATATGTTTATGTTTTTGCTCAAAATTATCAAATAGTCTAGAGATGACAAAGATAAGCCACTTGACACAGTGGCAATATTTGGGGTCTTTGAGGCTGAAGTCATTGCTGCTTTAAACTTGGCTTGGGGCATTAGTGTGACTCTTAATTAAACCATAAGATTCCCAGCACTTTTCTTCCTCAGATATTTAGCAATTTTACACCTCATGCAAATGCCTCCCTGGGAGGGAAGTTGCTCTCTAGTAAATGTTCCTTTATAGTGTTGGGTTTGGTTTGGGCTCCTGTGGAGTAGTTTTTACCAGCTTTGCAAAGAGATCAAAGCCTTGCTGCAGGCTTTCACCTGTGTTTTTGCTGCTTGCCTGTCCAACTCTCCCAACCAAAAGACACCAGCGTCCTCTCCATGACACTCTACTTTCTTGCCTTTACAGAGACACCAGTGGTTATAGAACTTGAGGCCTAGCCGTCGGCATTGCACAGTGAAAACAGACTTGATCTTTTCTTATTAATAAGTTTGAGTTCTCTGTGGATTCTGGTTATCAGACCTTTGTCAGAAATATCCTCTCCCATTCTGAGGGCAGTCTACTTTCTTTACTTACTGTGTTCTTGGCAGTACAGAAGCTTTTTAATTTGATCAGATCCCAGTAATGTATTTTTGGTATTGCTTCAATTGCCCTGGGGGTCCTCCTCATAAAGTTTTCTCCCAGGCCAATTTCTTCAAGTGTTTCCCCTACACTCTTTCCAAGAATCTTTATGGTTTCATGTCTTAGATTTAAGTCTTTTATCCAGTGAGAGTTAATTTTTGTTAGAGGTGAAAGGTGTGGGTCCAGTTTCAGTCTTCTACAAGTCATCAGCCAATTCACCCAGCACCATTTGTTAAATAGGGAGTCTTTCCCCCAATTTAAGTTTTTGATAGGCTTATCAAGGATCAAATGATGACAAGTGTCTGGATTCATCTCTTTGCTCTCAATTCTGTTCCATAAATCTACCTCTATTTTTGTGCCAATACCATGCTATTTTAATCACTATAGATTTATAGTGTAGTCCAAAGTCTGGTAGTATGATTCCACCTGATTTGTTTTTATTTCTGAGTAATGTCTTGGCTATTTGAGTTTTTTTTCTGTTTCCATATAAAATGAAGTACTAGTTTTTCCAGACCTTTAAAGTATGACAGAGGTACTTTAAAGGGGATTGCATTAAATTTGTAGATTGCATTGGGTAGTATGGACATTTTAACAATGTTGATTCTTTCCAGCCACAAACATGGTATGTTTTTCCATTTGTTGACATGGGCTATTTCTTTTCTCAGAGTTTCATAGTTCTCTTTATAGAGATCTTTCACGTCCTTTGTTAGTCATACTCCCAGATATTTCATTTTCTTTGGCACTACTGTAAAGGGAATAGAGTCCATGACTGTTTTTTCAGCTTGACTATGTTGATCCCATTTCACTATGGTCAAGAGACCTGAATAGAAACTTCTCCGAAGACAGGTGCATGGTCTACAGACACATGAAAAAATGCTCATCATCTTTAACCATCAGAGAAACACAAATCAAAACCACTTTGAGATACCATCTAACTCTAGTAAGAGTAGCCCACATAACGAAATCCCCAAAATACAGATGTTGGCGTGGATGTGGAGAAAAAGGAACAGTTTTCCATTGCTAGTGGGAATGCAAACTAATATGTTCTTTTTGGAAAGAAGTTTGGAGAACACTCAGGGATCTAAAAATTGACCTGCTGTTGGATCCTTCAATTCCTCTACTAGGAGTAAATCCAAAAGACCAAAAATCACTTTGCAAAAAAGATATTTGCACCAGATTATTCACTGTAGCTCAATTTGTAATAGCTAAGTCATGGAAGAAGCCCAAGTGTCCAATGATCCATTAATGGATTAATAAATTGTGGTATATGTATACCATGAAATACTATGCAGCCTTAAAAAAGATGGCACCTTTACCTCTTTTATGTTTAGATGGAAGGAGCTGGAACATATTCTTCTGAGTAAAGTATCTCAAGAATGGAAAAAAAAAGTATCTAATGTACTCAGTACTTCTATGAAACCAATTTATGCTTACTCACACTTTCTTATGAAGGATAGAACACAACTATAGCCCAAGATGAAGGAGAGAAATTGAGTGGGAAAGGAGGGGGAGGGTTTGATAGAGGAAGAGTAAAAGGCAGGATCACACCTATGGAGTATATTACAAGGGTACAAGTCAAATCTGTCAAGTGTAGAACATAAATGTCTTAACACAATAATCAAGTAAATGAGGTGAAAGCTATGTTGATTGGTTTGATGTAACCACATCGAATTGTATAAAAAAAATGCATGTACCCCACATATGCATAAATGTATTCATGGTCTATGTGTATATGACTTAATAAAAAAATAAAAGAAAACAGACTTGAATTGCAAACTTAGCCTTGCCGGTTAGGCAGCAAGTTGTCAGGAAAATGTGAAAGCCAGGAGTATTTTATTTGTTTTACATTATGATGAATTTCTCACTAAGACCAAGATGGAAATAGGTCAGTTTCTGGGTGTAAGCTTTTCTTATAAGTTGGCTTCTGAAGGCTTCTGCTGGGTTTTCATGAATGCTAAAGCTTGCCTTTTACAGTGTAACATCTGTTGTTTTTTCTTTCTCTCTTCCCCTGTCTTATACCCCTAGTCCTCCTTCCTATTCCCAGGAAGAGAAATGAAGAGGCACTTATTACCTAAATTCTAATTTGTTGTCTGACCTTGGGTAAGATATTCAACCTGTTCAACAGTCAGATTTCTTTCTTTTTTTTTTTTTTTTTTGAGACAGAGCCTCAAGCTGAGCCCCTGAGTAGAGTGCCATGGCTTCACTGCTCACAGCAACCTCCAACTCCTGGGCTCAAGTGAGTCTCCTGCCTCAGCCTCCCAAGTAGCTGGGACCACAGGC